>JAGDQP010055859.1:0-13055 GCA_022664845.1 Lepisma saccharinum
GAAATTTATCACACGTCGAGTATTAACTTTGTTGTAAGCTTGTGGCAAATTTTCAGAGTTGTAATGTAACAATTTGTGCAAACGTGCAGACTTAAATTTAATAATTGCTGTAAGTTTACTATTAACATAATTTGTAAAGCTTTCTAGGAAATTTCCACATGGGAACTAGGAACTTTATTATTATAAACTTCTAGTAAGTTTACATACTTGCAATGTAACAGTTGCTTCAAACTTATAGATTTGACATTTAAAAATTGCACTAAGTTCACTTTACTATTGACAGTCTAGCTAAGAAGGAGAGCATGTTAGAAATTTCTCATCATTTCTAGTAGGGCGGAAGCTAATAATTATATAAATTCCATGACTTCTACCTACCTTAGTTCCACATGAAATGAGTATTGAAATTACCGAATTTCAAGAAAGGAAACTACTTTTATATTCGAAGCTAATCCAACTACGTGTGGATGGGAAAGTCAAGTACGGTAGGATGTTTTCTTTTATTCCTACGATCGTGATATTCTCCTCCTTTCAGTTTTTATCCTTAAAATGTTTACTATTCATATTTTGCTGGTATAGTAGCTAACGAATCCATTCGAAAATGTTTCGAATTTCTGAACACTCCTAGTCTGAACAATATCTTTGACTACATGCATTTTAAAGTGAAATGATTTAGTCAGAAGGTATATTCCTTTCATTTTTTCTCCTTAAAATAGTAGTAATCATATTAATGCTACAGCACGGAGCAGTTTCAGAGAAAAGTGTAAAAATATATATGAATATTTACACACGAGTTATAATACTAAGTAACCACACTAGTAGGACCTCCTCTTGTAATTTCACAAAAGGGGGGTCAAACAGCTCAATTTCTCACGTTGCCCTTCAAAGGTGCGAAAATATGAACAATATTTCCATACGTACCTTCATTTCTTACCCCTTCACTCCTGCTATCAGTCCCTCCTTTTAGGTCCTAGTTACGGGATTGAGCTGTACAGTATTTGACCGAGATATTTAGCAGTTCTGGAACTTTAACAAGCACTGTATAAAGATCGCGTCCAAACTTTACCCTTTTATTAAACAACAGCTATTTTTTGTGTGGTAATTTCTTTGTGGCTGACGTACGTGTGTACGCAATTTGAAGTAGGGGTTCGAGGTGATCTGAGTGACCCTTTCCTTGTCAGTAACACCAAGAATAAAAAAAAACGGGACAAAAGGCGTCCGGAAGGCTATTTCTGGGCAGTTAATTATTTCAAAACGGGGACTGTCCCGGAAAACCGTGACGTCTAGCAACCGTACCAAAGATAGACACTGGATTCTGCAAGTGGTATCAGAGTATATATTGTGTGATGTTTGCGATTAATATGACGCTGACTGGCATTCAAAATATAAAAGGTTGAGGCTTTATAGTGTTCCATCCCCTTGTTACTCCTTATTTCCACCCATTAGAAGGTGCGCTTCACACTAATTGTACAAATAATCAGCTTCTAGTACGTGCCTGGTAAGGGCATTTACCGTGGAGTTAAGTGATTTTTGGTATTGGGGCTGTAGCATCCATGCTAGTCACTGGCACATGCAAGTTGCATCGGAACATTATTTCTGAGAGTGTTGCGATTAATATGACAATCATTGACATTCTCAAAATAACATTTGGAATTTTTGAAACGCTTCACCTCCTTTTCTACATCCCCTGAGCCCTCCTACCTAGGTTGCCAAAATGTTATTCCAAATTTGAAAAAGTGAGACCTTTTTCTACAAGAATGTCACATTTTTTCATCAATTGTTAAAGAAGAGCTTTTCTCAGAACATCCTTGATAGGGACATTTATCATGGATCTCTTTTTAATTGATTTCAGAAGGAGACTGTAGGCCCAATATACTGTAAGTCACTGGCATATGCAAGTAGCAACGCAGCATAATTATGTGTGTTTGCAATTAATGTGACGCTCAGTGGCATTCTCATACTAAAATATGGAATTTTTGTAACGTTTCACTACTCTTTGCTACGCCCCCTGTGCCCGTTAAGGCGATGCGTTGTTAAAATAACATTCCAGATTTTAAAAAATATTCAATTTCCAACAATAAAAAAATATACATTAATTGATGAAAATTAATCTCTGCTAAGTATATTTAGCGTGGATTTTTCTTAAGTGATTTTTGGAAAAGGGCCGTTGCCCCATATTAGCCACTGGCATCTACAAATAACATCAAAGCATTAATTCTGTGACTTTTGTGATTAATCTGAAGCTCAGTGGCATTCCTAAAATAAAATTTAGAATTATTTTACCGCTACAACACCCTTTACTACATTCCTGAGCCCCCACTAAGGCGGCGCGTTGCCAATATAACATTCCAGATTTGAAAAATGCATACATTTTTCTACAATATACTAACTATGCATTAATTGATAAAAAAAATATTAGCTTCTACCTGTATTTATCTGCTAAGGACATTTATCATGAAGGGACCTGGGCCCCATATCAGTCAATGGCACATGCATGTAGCATCGGAGCATTAATTCTGTTACTTTTGTGATTAATTTGACGCTCATTGGTATTCCCAAAATAAAATTTCCGATTTTTGTAACACTCCACCCATCCCCTTATTACTCACTCCCCTCGTCCCCACGAAGAGGGGCCCTTGGCCATAATAATGTTCGAGACAGCTGTGCTAAAGATAGTTTTATTACATTTTATAACTAATAATACTCATTTGTCGCAAAATCCTTACAAATATTTATTGGAGATTTAAATTTAACTGCTTTCTAAAATTAACATTGAATCTTCCATAAGGAAACACCTCCAAAATGGTGATTCTGTCCAATTTTCTTTGCATATTTGCAAAATTCAGACATTTTTTCAATAAGTATGTCAAATTTTACATTAATTGTGTGAATACTTTAGCTTCTCCCAGTGTTATAAAAAATAACACGAACTATGGAACAGTTTGTATATATACAGCGTGTTTATGAATTACAGGGACAAACTTCTCCAGGTGATTCCTGATATCAAAATTACACCAAAGGTTTTCTGACAAATTTTCATAAACTGCATAGTTTTGGAGCTACAGGCTGTTGACAGCGTGGGAAAATAAATTTTAGAGCTACAATTTCTAACGCTAGGAACAGTAGAGCTGATGCGGCATGGTACCGTCGAAGATTTTAAACCTACTGTATCTGAATATGCATATTCGAAAATTGTGCGATCGGTGCGGAAAGGGTTTCTCAAAAGAAGTAGCTGATTTCGGAATATTTCTGAAGTAGATATAGGTCGAAATAAGCATCACACTTCCTGTATGAATAAAGATGACATACGTCATCTCCAGCATCCAATCGGCAATGATTCTAAATTTGTTTGATAACAAATAAATAAAACGTTGGATGAAATTTGAAATTATTACTCCTGTTTATTATGCAACCACGCTGTTTTTTTTTTTTTTTTAGAAAATTGTTCGGTATATGGAATTTACTTGGGATATCAACTTGGTGTAAACGAATTATTATTTTCTTGTGGAAAACCTCCTCATTCATGCTCATTTCGATCCCTCTTTAGTTCAGAGAATTTCTGGGACCCTTCCTAATCCTTTGGGGAATCCCTGGTGCACCAATGAAAAATTTTGAAATATTAAATTTTGGATAGTGCAGATTTAAGGTCTTTGACGGTACCATGTTCGCGATGTTAGAAATATGAAGTTCTAAATTTCATTTTCCCACGTTCTCGGCATCCTGAAGCTCCAACACTATACAGATTGTTAAAATTTGTCAGATGAACTTTCGTCTTGTTTTGATGTGAGGAGACACTTCCAGAAGGCTGTTGTTGTTAATATAACAATGAAGCTTTTTCAGCAAAGAACAAAAAAGAAAGTTAAAAAGCAGCATTGATCGAACTGTTGAATTGGTTATGAACTTTCTTCCCTAAATGTTAGAACTCTCTAGGCTTGAATTTGTAGGAGCAGCATTGAAATTTCATGCAACGATAAAAAATAGTTTAGACATATACGGAGGTAGTGCTGCCATCTTTTGTTGGAGATCGTTGCTTTATATTAACCTTAAGTTAAACCGTTTCACTTTAGTTAAACGTTTCTATTTCTTTCCACAAACAGGTTGCGTTCATTTGCTCCTGTTCCTGCAGCAAGAAAATTTTAGAAGTCGATGTCACACCTAAAAGACAGAGATAATCATAATCTTTTTACAATAAAGTTAAATGTGATAGCCCTGTTAGCCTGTTTTAATTGAATTAATCTTTTTCAAGGGAATGAACTGAATATTAGAAGTCAGAATATCACTTGTCTTCTACACAAAATTATAATAATCACCAACTAGGTAAGGCCGTGATTTTTACCTCACTAGAACTATAATTGTGTTGATCTTGAATACCCTGCAGAGTGTAAATTACATTTTTTCAAAATCAGGAGTTTGGTTTGATAATGGCAATGACTTTATTATTCAACACAAATTGTACGTAAAGTAAACCTTTTATTACAATTCTTGTGACAATTTCTTATTTTTCATGTCATGTTGTTACATATATCAAACAAATCATGTGTATGTTTCGTATTAATCACTGTGTTTTTTTAATTTTTTTACAATTTTACAAAGAATTACTATATACTCTGATCACGATTAGGTGCAAAACAAGTAATGTACAAAGTTTTCTGCAGATCAAGTGATATCCGTTTTTAAAGTCGAATAATTTGATGATGGAAGGATATTGAAGGGCAGCAGTTACTTCACAAACTTGTTAGTGCACATGGAATTGGATGAAGAAACAAACTATTGAAATATACTGTAAATATATTGTGTGGGACATTTTCCCCATTTCTGAAAAATAATTTATGGCGATATAATTTGTTTTGCAATTTAGCTCTTCATCTATAATCGGAAATATGCTCCCTATGCTTTTGAGCATTATATTATATAATAATTATTTATCGATGGATGTATAATGAAAATTTACAGCAAATCACAATTTTGAAACAAGAGGAAGAGGAAGAGAGGGAGAGATTAAGTTTCAGATGTAGCTACTAACCAGTTACTTTGTAGGTGTATAAGTAAACCAACGGAAGCATCATTCGATATCAATTTGCTAAGTTTTAAATTTTGTATTTGCTAAATATCAGATGACGCTAGTGTTTGTTAATGAACAGCGTTGAGAAGTACTTGCCTGTTTGTAAAAAACATTAAATATTTAAGGGTGTTGTGTGTTACGGGAAGAGCTATAACATATTTTTCCCTCTTCCTGTACATTGATTACACAAATGAATAGGTTTGTTGTTCTGAGTAAAAATGGAATCTCAAGTATTTACCTTTAATGTCCTATGGAAATCAGTGTAGAAATAACCATGTCGAGGGAAAGCACAACAATGAGACTGTAGTGGAGTCGAACATCTCCCTTTCCGCTCCGAGCTCTAAAAACTAATAGCATAATTTTACTTCCTGCAGTAGCTGAGGTATTCATTCCTCTTTGTGTGTGCGTGTGAGTGTGGAGAAATATGCGGGGTTGAACGAGAGCGGCTAGTGATGTTATCCCTAGATTAAATGCGATTCTTAATGAGAATGTAATGGTAGTGTTTTCGTGGAACGCTAGTAACAGAAGCAAACCCGAGCTAACTTTGGAAGCAAATTAACGTGCAAATCATTGCTATGATTTCGTCCACTTTTTCCTGTTCTTGCTTTTCCTTTGTTTTTAATTGTACTTTTCCAACCCACACCGTACCCTCTTTCCGCTTCTCTAACAAATGAGAATTTGGTCCTCTATTATTGTTATTGCTTCCCACTCTCAGAGTTTGAACACTGATCTTTATCAAAACCCACCTGTATTTTTTCTCCGAATTGGATTTGGAGAGATACAAAATGGACTCCACTTCTTCTAACTAGGAGTGACCGAACTATGTATGCATTCACAAAATGGGACATATAATTAACAATAAATTCTTTTAAAATATAGTTTACTTTAGTGTATGAAATGTTACTTTTTATGAGCGTTAAATCGACTAAAATATTTTCATAAATAACTTTGAACATACTTAAATAAGTGTTTTAACAAACTTCAGTCTGTGACACATACGAAGCTGCATTCGTGGTTAGTAAATATGTTTGATTATCAAGAAAATCATTATTTTGTTTGGCAAGTCTCACGTACAATCAAATAAACAAAAGTTGTGATTTTATGGACACTAAAACTGAAGAAAAATATTTAATTTGATGTTTAGTACTTTGGAAATTGCTTTAGCATCTGGCCAATCGCATGCCAATTATTTTAAACGTTAAGTTCAATTGATAATGAAAAAGCAAATTGTCTTTTAATATTCAAAGGACATAATTTTAATATATGAATAGAATATTTACAAATACACCATGATTAACTTCGTTGTCCTCTTTAAACATTATTTCGAAGACCCTACAAGCCATGGGTCATGTCCCACATAATAATAACTATTAACAACTATTCATGTTAGCTCAGTGTTACACTACGTGTTGGTTCGTGGAGAGGCAAGAAGTAGCTGTTTGTACTCTTGCCAAAGCAACGTGCCTTCGAGGGAAGTGGATATGTAAGTGAGTGGTTTAAGTGAGCATACAGCAATATGAACAAAAAAGTAATCAGAAAAAAATAACATTTGTTTTCGAAACTTACAACAGAAAGTCGACACAGTAGTTTCTCACGAAGAATTAGGGGAACAACTAAAATTACAGTAAAATAACTTACAAAGTGTCGAATCTGATTATTATAAAAAAAGTTGGATACGTCTGTGCAACACTAGAAACTGCAGAACGCGTTATATCACAGTGTAACGGTAAATTATACACCTATGAAGGAGGTATCGTACATGAACTACCGGTTAGTTTAGAAAATAATGGACAAGTTGTGGCTTTTGTTCTACCTTTAGAATTAACAGACCAACAAGTTAAAGAGATTTTCCAAGTATATGGACAAGTGAAAACTATAACTAAACTTTACTTCTCGGAACAACATCGCTTTAAATTTTACAATCGGAAGATAATGATAACTTTCAGTAAAATAACAAAGAGGCTACAATTGTTTTTTGAACGTTTTAGGATTAAAAGTTCAAGCACTCGCTAATTTCATGCAAAAGCTACGTTCCTCAGGGAACGAAATTCAAAAAGGAGAACACAAGTGTCAAAATATGGGAGAACAGACATCCATTGAGAACACCGAAAACAAAAAAATATTCAAATTTAACATAGTAATGCAACTAGAAATTCCATTATTCAAAAATGAAATTCCACCCGTGAATCTTGCAAACGCTAGCAGCTTAGGAAGTAATCAGCAAATTGGCAACGCAGTAAATAACTCCGATCAACTCGAGACAGGTCTACCAGTTGATAGTAAACTATCACTGGCGGGGCAAGCAACGGTAGATAACAATAGTTATACACCAGGACAGACAAATGTAAACGGCGGTATAAATCAATGGCCAAATGACGAAGAAAGAAAAGTATATTGAGGGAATTAGTGATTATAATTCGGAGGTGCCTTCTAGAGAATCAAGTGCTACGCGTAGTAAAGAGGAAGAGGAAGATAAAAGGAAGTATTGTGTCAATGCTGTTTAAATGTTAAAGAAAAAAAGACAAAGAGCAAAAAGCTCGTAAGCTAGTGTCGCAGTCGGAATGTGGTAGTAATAGTGAAAAACGTGTAACAAGATCACACTCTATACAGGCTCTAAAGAAGATATCGCAAGAACAGGTTTGATTTCCAGTGAAATATGAGTGTCCCTCTATTTAGCCTGTTATCCAACGGTTTTGTGCCTTATATCGAGCTGTCTCGAGTCGTTACTTTTTGTGTAAACATATTCAAGGCAATAGAAAGGTAAGCGTTCAAAAACTGTTCTACGGATATAGAAGAATCAGCCAACTATACCAAAATGGGATTTTTAACAAAGTTACAATTATCAACTATAGTATTGATGACGTTTTCAGTGATTTCGTTTAACTTAGCGGAAGCTCAAACCCAGGTTAAAATCCAAGTGCTCAATCAATTTCTAAATTATCATGCAATTCATGTGGCATGTTTTCAGGAGTTCCCGAGCACCGAAATTAGACTACACAATTACAATGTAATTTCAGCACATATTTTAAACCTAAAAAACAGTAGCGATCGCACTTAGAGGCGACCTTCAATTCAGAAACGTACATATTCAACATTCAGTCCGGATGATAACTGGAACCATACAAAGAGTAGCTATAATGTGCACTCACTTACCATCAGGGCACAATTTTGGAAATGTGAGCGAGGCTTTTTTTTTAGACAAAATTGTAATTGAATTGCAAAGGCTTAGGGCATACCCCATCATTTAGAGGACAGATTCTAACTCTACTCGGTCTAAATTTGACACAAAAATCACATAAACATTAGTTTAGAACTAATCAAGTTAACACAAAACTTTCACTTGAAGGACACTTTCCAATTCAGCAACCCTAATCAATATCAACCCACCTATATACATATATATATATGAAAAAGGTAGCTCTAGAATAGACTTCATATATGCAATAGAGGAGTTACAGAAGACATTATCAAATCTTCGATACATTCAATATCTTTTTCTGACCATAGTTTAGTGAAAACAGTGGTAAAAGTGCCTATAGCAACCCATTTGCGTAGTGATTTTCGGTGGCTTATGTATACTGAAATATACAGGATCAAGAATATATTTCTAACGTTAAAAACATTCTAAACGCAGCTAAATAGAATAATTTAAGAACTATTTACACAGCGCAGGGGTGGAGGAATGTAAAAAAAGTGTTTTACTCTAAATCGTTTTCAAGAGACAAAACATAAAAGAAACAAATAGAATATTATTACAATTATTATATGAGTATCGTACCTTTGTACCAAAAAGGAGAAAATGTACATTTACCAATTAACCAGAAACAAAATCAGTTATTTAGTTTTCTAAAATTTCGGTAAGGGTCAAATAGTACGTAGTAAACTTCCTCAAATAGGTGTGGACGAGACTCCGAAAAATGTTCATGTTATACAGAAGAGACTAAATGGAGCGAATAAAATAATTAATGAATATATGGCATTTAATGGCACCTTGTTCACAGGGAATAATGTTTATCAGGCCATTTATAATGATTACAATACATTATTTAATGAGCTAAAAAGTAACTTAAGATCTTTGCGCTAAGGTAGTGTTGCCCTGTATTAATCAACAGGATAAGATATTTTTACAACAATCCATTATGGAGGCACAGTTACAACAAGCTATAGGACAATTAAGCATATCGGCCTCTCCGGGTATGGATGGAATACCGGCCCAGTTCTATATATCCATGCAAGAGTGAGTGACGCTTACAAAAACTTTCAGTCATATATGGAAAATGTAGTAACATGATGACGTTATATTGAACAATTTGACAGTTTATATAAACTTGGTTTTCCTTTCAGTGCATTCTAGAATATTTTATATATTAGCTTGTTTTTTAGGTTATATATATGATTGTTGAAGAGCTGGTGCATCATCTCTGATTTATGATGAGAAAGTCGTCCTAATGTTCAAGAGATCTGAATAGCAATACCAAAGGGATATATGCGTATGGAAATATTGCGAAGACAACTAATTTGCTCAAGTATGTATGAATTTATTAATTACGTAGTATGTACTATCATGGCCAAAATAATGTTCACATGACTTTCTTATACACAATTTTACTCTAAGCCTACAAGATAGACCACCAAACTAACGTAGAGTGGGCGGTGTGCGATTCTGAGAGGGTGTGCGTGAACGAGCAAGGGTTGGAATTTTCTTTTCTTTAAGAGGAAACATTATCACATGTCCTGGGTTCTGGAAAGATGTTCATGATTTCTTGTAGTGTGTAGCAAATAATAAAAAAAAGGTAAGCAAGTCGTATTTCAAACACCAAAACAGGAAACCTAACACCATTTTTATTTTAGGTGGGCCACTAGTTGAAGTGTATTGAAAAGTTTAATTCAAATTGTCCAATAGTAAAGATCCTTAACGAACATGGAGAATAAAAAATGAACTTTAAAACCTATGATTTCTTTCTTATTTCTTTCTTAATGAATTCCATAAAACACTAACGTTATGTATGAAAGAGAAGAGAAAAGGTCTGTTTCTATCAGTTCTGAAAAATAGGGCATGATATTTATCCTTTATAATTTCTGATATTATGTTGTTATTTACGTTATTTTGTGTGTGCGTGCGTACGATATTGTGTGTGCGTTCATGTGATAAACATCGAAACGAGTATGCTTTCTTCCGAGCGCCGTACCTTACTTGGTAAAACGTTTGTTTCGTTTTCCGGAGGTCCTCGGTTCGGTACCAGCGGCTGATTGTCCTGACTTAGGTTTTCCCAGTGTTTTCCCCCTGGGCATAAAAAAGATTGCGACAACGAATGTCGGCCAAGTGGCACCCTTTTATCCCATAATCGTGTCTGGTAAGTAGACCCTCTCTTTCTCTTTCCTTCGTCTCGCCCATACTGAAATCAGCAAACATCATGAGCACGTTTTGTTTTTCAAAATAGACATGTATTGGTATCGATAAAATGAAAGAATAGAGGCGAGACGAATAAGTTGATGGAGGGAGAAATTTTAACACATACAATGAAACATTGAAACCGATCGTATATCTGTTAGACAGAGGCAGAGAAATGAGAGAGAGAGAAGGGGAGATAGAAGAAGAAGAAGAAGTACAGATAAAAATTTGTAATTTAAACGTAGTTAAAATATTAAGTTCAGTTCCCACAGTAAAAAGTTCAGTTCCCACAAAACAAATCTAACAGCAAGAGAGAAGTAACTTTTGGATTTTATATTTTTTTTCAGGGTTCTTCCAATATCTAAAGGGTGCTTCAAACATTCATTAAGTCACTTTCACAATGGAGACCAAACTTTATGGTCAGATTAAGTACTCTTGATTCCAGTGAAACTCCAGAGTTTTGAGACACATCTAGGATAATGTAAAAAGTGTAACACACATTCTTTGTTTGCGCGAGGCTAGTTTGCAAATTCGGTTAGGCTTATTAAACATACTTTGTAATCCCCGAAATTCCCAGTTCATAGATTTTCCAGACCGGGTCAATCGGTTTACGGGGTCACTTATGTTTGGGTTAGGCCCTATCAAAGGGTCATTAAAAGTGGCCCGGAATTGGCTCTGGAACACGCACAAAAAGAGAGAGTTTGTGTAAAGTAAGAGAAAAAATAAAGATAGAGAGAAGAAGAAGAGAAAGACGCAGCGAAGACACGATAACAATACATCAAGAAAGAAAGGAAGAGAGAAAGACTAATGAAAACATGAAAACTATATTATCATTATGCCAAATAGCACACACACTGTTTACTCAGATTATGACCAGTGATGCTTTGTTCTCCACAACCCGAAGATAAATCTCTGTTTGAATACTTCAGTGTATGCGAAAAAGAAACTGGCTGGTGGGGAATCGAACCCAGATTTTCAAATTAGAATCCAGCACGCCAGCAATACTCCACGGGCGAATCTCTAGTCACAATGTGCCTAACAAATGTTATAGTGTTTCTTTCTAAGAATAATAACAGGAAAAGTGCATATTTCTGATCAATGACGTGTTCTTAACCCCCTGGGACTTGATTTGGACTTTTCCAACCAACATTCGTAAATCGTCTTTCTCTCTTTAGTGACTCAGGTGCTTCATCCCACAGTCGGAAATATTCTCCGTTTTGTATGAGAAGTAATGATTAGATTATTCACGATTGCTTTGTAAAACAATCTTTAGTGTTAACAGGATTCGAACCCATGTTGGTTTGTTTTCGTACTGAAATGCCCAGCCCGTTTCCCCTACTCCATTTTGCCAACGAACTTAACACCTATGAATAACCAAGTTCAAATGCGAGGAAACTGTAACACTGAGTCTATGTGTTACATTTTGTCTGTATGTATTGTGTGCTAAGTAAACACATTTGTATGCGTGTCCTTTTTGTCATTTCGAATTATGAAATGAATATATTATGGCAGCTTTAGGAACAAATCCAGTTTAGGGTAAGTATTACCACATTAAAATACGATCACTTATTGTTGTTTATGTTAACGTGAATTAGTCTGAACGAATCTAACATCACCAAAAGAAAATTGTCGTTAGCAAATTGAGAAGTTAAATCTTCAATTAAAAGTTCTAATACACTTCGTGCAATATGACAAGTTGAACGTAACAAACTTTAACTTTTGACAGTTTGTATTGTAAGCATGATAGCGCGCAATCTGAGCCTATTTTGATTTAGCCAGTTTCAAAATATCCTGTTCAATTTTTGTGATACATTTTCAGTCACAAGTTAGGCACCCATCCTTCCCATGCCGGACTCTCTTCTGTGCACTCAGCCTCGTATCAAACTGAGTACCAGAGTGTTTTGGTAATCCTGGGCACCTTGAAAGGTAAAGGCGGTCGAGCGTGGGACTGAACACTCCACCTCACTTCGTACAGTAGGTCGAGATATGGAGCGCTACCCCCACATTCGCCATGTGCTGTTCACGGCGCGTATGTATCCCACAGGCGATAGCTTTACCTTTACCTTTATTGATTCGTGTAACTGATAAACAGACCGATAAAAGCGAAAATTTTCCAGATATTTCCATGAAATTTGCTACAATTGCTCACAAAAACCCCTTTTAACACTGTGAAAATACTTTTACAAAATAAAATTAACCTCCTTTTAGTAGTTAAAACTGAAAAGTGAACAAGATCGAGATTGAGCGATGCTACAATATTTTATAGATAGAAATCGGTGTCTGACTTAATGTGTTGGTACTAATTAACAAAATGAGACAAGGAAAAGTGGTCTTCTGAATTAACATTGTTTTTCCCATAAGGAAGATTCACTTTTGAGTTTGAATTCCCGAAAAGAGGATTAAAATGTAGTTTAGGAACATTATCCTCAGTATCAAAACTTAGGGTCGTGTAAGCAACTGTAGAAAAATTCATGAAAACAAGTTTAGAACTTTCGTGTTTACAGGCCTGTTTCTCAGTAACACGAATTGATAAACAGTATATATCTATCTATATCTCTCTATCTATCTATCTATCTATGTATCTATCTATCTATCTATCTATCT
>JAGDQP010055861.1:195-13054 GCA_022664845.1 Lepisma saccharinum
ATCTATCTATCTATCTATATATATATATATATATATATATATAGTGAGAGAGAGAAAGAAAAAAAAGAAAGATAGAAAGATATACATATTACTTCTTAGTACGAATTGTGTAAGATAAGTATGTCTTTAAAAAAGTTTATTATTATTAGTTTCGAGTTATTTCGGTGTTGGGATACTTTTTCTCAAGCTGATGTTTTGTGGCCCAAGTTCTAAAGCGCTCTGCAACCAGATAAACCCAAGATCATTCCAGGCTAGTATTTATTTTAAGATAAAGAAGTCCATATTAAAACAATATTAAAATATGCTTTTAAAATATATGAAAGTAACAATGGAATATTGTATTGTCACCCGACTTACGTCGCTGTGCAAAATTTCATCATTGTATGAAGTCGAGAAATTAGGTTAATTAACGTTGCAAGATATGAGGACACCACGAACCATTGTGAACTACAGAAAAGTCTATAATAAATGTAGCCTTATCCATTTTTTCGTCCTCGTAGTATTTTCTGCGAAACTTTTCAACAACAACTCTGCGGCTTATTTTCACGCCAATATGGTACATACCCGTTGGTTCTCTTGATTCAAACATATATGTACGATTTAGGTAAGAGCATAGAGCATTTTTTTTAACGAAAGTTTCATATTTATTTAAAAAAAAAAAACGCGCAGAGAACCCAAATATAAAATTACAACTGGTATGACTCACCTTAAAGTAAGATTTTTAATTTCGTCGTCTAAGGTAGTTGTTTCAATATGAACCACTTATAAGGACGAGAAGAAAAATCTTACTTATATAAGTCATAATACATGTAATTTTGTAGTTTATTATTATTATTATTGACTGCTCTCTTATTATAAAGGCGTATGTAAGTCTTCAAACAACAGGTTAAAAAACAGTACAATAAAGCAACGCAATTCTTGTGCATTACAAATATAAAAGTGTCTTAAGATTGGTTAATATTACTCCATTTTATCATTTTACCTCTTCCCACACTCTTCGCTAATACTACGTGATAAAGAAGTTAAACTGCAATAAATATGCTTCGGTCAAATTAGAATCATAACTTATTTTTACCTCTAGGAGTGATTTGAAGTAAGGACTACAAGCTGACAGCACCATCTTGTGAGCTTTGCAAGTTTGTCCTTCACATGCTAAAGTAACATCTGTGAAACTCTTCTCATCTCGAAGATGTTTGAAGGATGAAACCATATTCGACTGAAAGTCGTTCCATTTTAAGAAAAACTGCTGTTGTTCGGAGGACATTTTGTCGGATCTGAAAGGAAGAAAAAAAAGTTATAAATATCACACATGAAGAAGATTAGTAATTAACTTTGAATCTACGCTACTTAGAGGGGAATACATGGAGAGTACTTACACGTCAGGACATAATCCTGCAATTACACATCTGTGGTACATAATCAATTACACCGAACTTAATGCCCATAGGAACATAGATATTGTAATTGTTATTTCAAGTAGTTAATCTTCCAACAGAAACCTTTCCCAGGGATCAGACTGTTTCTCAAAGTTTGCTACTTTCAGCATCCATGTAAACAATTAACGAAGAAAGTATTTCCAGCTAAAACAACAATAACTAAATGACTTTCACACCAATCTTCTTGGATTTGCTTTGAATCTGATGATAAAGTCTAATTGTAACTATTTTAAGGAAAAGTAGCAAGTAATGTTCATCTAAATCTCATTCTTTTCGTACAGAATTAAAATTTTCCAAAATCTGCCAATCCTGACGAAGTACAGAGTTCACTAAAACTAATACACGTTATAACTTAATATAGTTCAAGTTCATGCTTTTCTCAGTTTTAAACGAATGAAAATGCTTCGTCGTGGAGTTCATTGAAGATTTATCTGATCAATTAAACCTTTGCGTGGGAGCTGTTTCACTTGCCTTATCGGCAACTTATGTATCTGACCGAACTGACCTCCAGTCAATATGGTCAGCAATGGGGTTCAAACTCACGTACCTACCCAATGCCGCTAGAAAGTCCATGGCGTTACTGCCTGGACCACGATGGCTGGATTAATATAAACAGAAAAATATATTTGTCGAAATTAATTTTAGTATTTTTGAGTAGGTCTATTTCATAATTTTGTAACATCGTCGACTCTTCTTGATGGATACTGCAGTAAATTACTTACCTGTTGTTTAAGGACCATCCACGGTGATTATGGTATACGCCCCCGAGGGTTACTCCAAAATTAACCTCCGAGTGGCTGGTAAGGAGAGAACACGAAACTTACATACATATCTATATTACTTCTCTACAAAGTCACCATCCATATTCTGGAACCTATCGTACCGCGGCACAAAATTTTGCAGTCCCTCGTAAACGAACGGATCCGCTTAGGTACATGGACAGTTTTTACTTTCCACTCCCCAACAGCCAACCACACCACGCGCCAGGCCAATTAAAAATTGCACTACACTGTCAAGAGACAAGTTTTTTTTTTTTTTAAAGCCTTTTTTTCACCTGTCAATTATCCTCGGGGAAAAAGGCCGAAAATAAAAGTGAGATAAAAATGGAGTTAATGTCTCTTCTGAGTTCTTCGTTTTTACCTTTCCTTCTTTCTTCTTTTTTACAATTTTCTCCCATTCTCTGTCTATGCTTACACTACTAAATTCCATTTCATAGCTGTAGTACTTATTTCTTTAATATTCCTAGCCTCCAACCATTTCCTCACTTATTTTCTGGCTTCTACCTAGCTATTACTTCCGATCCTTCTCAATTTATAGCATCTCCCGAATCGTGGGCATGTTTGTAAAATCAAAGGCGAACATCACCCATGCTATCTCACTCTCTCTTTCATTTTATTCTTAGTTCAATATATATATATATATATATATACACCAACCATGTCACATTCTTCACACTTCGCCATATACACGACTTTTTTTTTTGGTTCCCATTCTAAATTATTCTTCCTATTGGGAGTGAATCTGTATATACTTAGGTAACAAACGTCAAGATCTCCAAGGCTGTGTCTGATGAAGACAGCTGTTACGGCACTGAAACTGTTACGAACGCCTGTTTCATCTTATTGTGTGTTCACACCTTGAAAGCATTGTATTCTTTGTATATCTTATTACGACATGCAAGCAAGCCCTGCATGTTATTACAATATGCAATAGATACGTTAATAACACAGGATTCCCACTCATTTGCCAATATCAAATTCCCTGACTTTTCCAGATCACTACTCAGAAATTTCCAGGTACCCCATTTTGTATATATATCATAATTCCATGGAAATATAAAGATTATAGTTGCATGAAAATAAAGATACATCAAAATATTTCACTGTATTCTTTTCTTAAATTGCTTCATGGTTGGCACATTAGCTTACAAATAATTTCAAAAACGATCTAACATTAAATGTCTGCTGTAACTAAATGAACTTCAAACAATAAGCTATCAAATTCACCGACTTTTGCAGGTTTTCAGACAATTTTAGTGAAATTCCCTGACTTTTCTAGGACTTTTTAGTGCTTAGCTGGATTCCCTGACTATTCCAGATGAGTGGGAACCCTGTAACATTTTTACCATTTGCAAATTTCGTTTTCTACATTCGAATCCATGACATAACGCGACGTTTTTCTTTCCATTTTTTCTTAACGAGGTTCCCTTAACACATGCACTGATAAAATGAAGTATATGGCACGTTCACGTTAGTGCTTACAAGCAACGATGTCTAATGTTAGATGGTAACACTACCTTCGTTAATTTTTAATTTATTTTTATCGTTGTACAATGCTGATCCTACAAATTCAAGCCTAGAGAGTTCAAACTTTCAGAAAAAAAAGGTTCTTAACCATTTCAAGAGTTCCGTCCTGCTCATTTTTTCTTTTCTTTTGTACATCGTTGAAATTCTTGATTGTTGTTGTGAATATCCAAACCTATAACAATGAAGCTTTTTCAACAATGAACACAAAAGAAATAAAATACTAGAACTGATTGAACCATTAAAGTGGTTATGAACTCTCCTTTCTGAAAGATTGAACTCTCTAGGCATGAATTTGTAGGAGCAGCGTTTTAATTTCGTGCGACGAAACAATACGTTAGAGATATACAGAGATACTGCTGCCATCTAGCTTTAGAGAGCGTTGCTTTACACCAACCTTAATCTTCATCAATATCCACGTCTGCTACAAACGAATGAAAATTATGTTCACGTTTGTCGAAGTCCAGGTGTAATAATGAATAATGATACACATCTGATTCTAAGAACTCCGTATTCATTTACGCATGTTAAATTATATATATATATATTACAAAGGTGCAATCATTTTACAGTGCAAATGTTAGTTTCCTTTAAACAGAATTGCCAGTTAATGGAGAATGTACTAATTATTATGTTGGGCAACACACTTTCTCTTGTTTGAAGGGATGAATGGCAGGTCAGGAATGGAAATTTGTAGGTGAAGACTGAAGAGACCTGTCATTTAGATAGAAAATCCTACTTAAAAGGTACTTTTAAAATGAGAGAGAGATACATTGTTTGCTACTACAGTAATTAACACTAAGGTTGGATCTTTACACGTAAAAAGGAGGTTTCTACTTGTCACGTATAAATTCGTACACTATGTAAAAGACCTATATGTTGAAGGATGTGAACTTTTGAATTACGGAATATAAATAATGCTTGTTTCAGGTGATTTGTTCACTAATTTTAAAGTTTTATTGATTCCTTTTATATACATACCTTAATCGTACCGGTATAAAACATAAAAACACTGTTTGTATTTAAATTATATCATCTGTGTGCTTGTTGGTATGTAAAGCCCAATTCACGCTCACGAATTTGTAAGTCATTCCAGATACTAATACAGTGTGTCCACTCCCAAACATAAAAATTAAAGGACATCTCTGAAAAATGTGTAATTATACAGGCTTCATACTTACCCCTTACAGCCATTGGGCCGTATGCATAACAATCTAGTATTTACTTCAAGTAAAAAGTATAAGTAAAAGCATTTACTTAAATCGTTATGCATAATACTTTGCTTTAGCTACCTAGTAAATACTGGAACATTTTTCAGTAAATACTACCCAGTTTCAAAGTATTTACTTAAATTGACCAAGTATTTACTAGTGTGGAAGATGGAATGGTCGTAATTGAGTTTAAATGCTCGACATGTTTGCTATTAGTAAAAAATATGGCACAATACATTAAATTTAGTGTGAGATCGTTACGCCCATTGAGTTCTACGTAACGCTACTAGAAATCCTTTTACCTGTCCAAACCGTCTTTCAATAATAATCCTATCTTGAGCATGAATATTGTTGTAATATTTGTGCATGTCTAATACGGGGTTTTTATATGGTGTCAAAATCCATGACGCAATTGCGTACAATGAATCACCAATCAAGCAGTGTCTCCTCTGAATGGAGATAAAATTTATACGATGCCAGATCTGCGTTCGTGTATAGAACCAGGCCAGAGGACCTTGACATTTGTGAAACATTCTTTCCCATCACCCGTGGGCAGTGGCCTGGATATTTATTGTCGCTCTGTTCATCCTGTTAATGTATTCGTCACCTTGCATGCTCGGTTTCATTATTTCTAAATGAGTACAGTCAATAGCTCGAATATAGCCTGGTAATTGAAAAGAGCGAGCCTTAGAATTTTTAATTTCTCTCAAATTTCATCTATTTATGTGCTTTATCATAAATTTTCCGAGCTATTTCTCTGCTTTTCCCATCTACTTAAAGTACACTGATGCACACCTTTATCCTAATCAACTCCGATCTGGAATCCCTGACCACTAACGTATCTTAGAAAACCGAGGCGTATTACTGAGGACTATGTGGGTTTCCATCGAAGCTTAAGCTTCTGAAAAAATATTGTAATCTGCACGAATGGCAATAATTTACATGAAAGTGTGAAAAATGAATCACGTAACGAAATTTTAAAAGAAAATAATCAAATTAATTTACTTGCCAGCATTAACTATAACTTTTACTTGCCCACAATGAAATGCATTCATATAACGTTGTTAAAATGTTGAATTTATTGTGTTGAACTCAACCATACTTCCGGTCAAGAGAGGCATATTCTGAAAATACTCAATTTACAAATAATAATCCTGAAGCTGTTTGTGGGTACACAATATAACTTCAAAATTGTATTCTGTGACAAAATTACTTGCTTCAGCACTAAACTACTAATAGAGTTACATTCAAAACAAAAGTTTTCTATTAAGTCCGTATTCTCTAATCGGAAGCGGTATCATACTTCACGTTGCACAAATGGAATTATCAAAATCAATTATAATATTATTAATTACTACATCAAGATGAGCCTATGCACAGTTGCCATTGAATACGTCAAGTCAATTTCCCTGACCTTTCATCATCTTTTGGAGTATACAGAAGGTCGATCCGTCTATATGTGTCCGGATTTGAAACCTGCACCCCTGCTCACACAATCGACCGATCCGTATAATTCAAACAGTAACAGCAAGCCAAAGCCTTCTAGTATCACGCCAAGGTCGCGTGTGTGTGTTGTGTGAATCATGGCACCCAAGGTGAACCGATTTTGGGAAGGCTACGTGGTAGCACTTTTCCATGCCAAGTTTTCCGTGACACAGATTCAGAAACAGTGCAGGGAAAATGGGTGTGCATTGGGAACAACGACCATCAAGAACATAATTAACCGACATAAAAACAACGACGTTCCAGCACTTCGTTCACCCACGACGAGGAGTAGAAAGCGACCGTGTACTGCGGTGACGCCACCTGTAGCTCGGAAGTTGCGGCGAATGGCCTTACAGGAAAACCATCCTCCATAACGTGTGATGGCAAGACGAGTGCACGTGGGACAATCGACTGTGAACCGCCACCTACGTAACAAATTAAAGCTGTGGTGTTTAAAAGTCGTGGACATGTCCTTACTGCGGCTCATCGGAGGGACAGAAATACCCGCTGCAGGCGCCTCTATGAACGCCATCTATCCGGGGACAACTGGAAGTTTGTAGCCACACACGACGAAGCATGGATTTATCTAGCCGATTGTGGCAAAATTCGAGCCGCAACGTACACCCCCAGCGATGCAAAAACCCGTCTTGACTTCATCCGTCAGTGCAAAGCAAGTTTCTCGAAGGGCTTTATGGTTGTCGCGGGATACTGCTATGAAGGCAAGTTAACGATTCGCCGAGTGCCTAACAACTGTAAGATCAACTCCGTATTTTATCAGCAACATATTCTCACACCAATTTATACAGAAGATCTGCCCCGTTTGTATGGAAATGCAGTAAATCAAGTCCGTGTGCATATGGATACGGCCTCATCACATACGTCGCGTTCTACCCAGCGATTTCTGCAACAGATGGCGACAGACACCAGCATCCAGGCTATTCCCTTCCAGGACATACCAGTGAAGTCACCTGATGCGAGTCTCATGGATTTTTGCGGGTTTGAGCTATCGAAAAGAGCACTTGCATCTCGTCGTGTTACCACTGTCCGTGGCCTCTGGAAAGCCTGCCAGGATGAGTGGCTCAAAATTTCCCTTCCTGTACTTCAACGGAGCCTCCCACAATGGAAGTTACGGTGCAGGGCTATTGCCAGGAGACTTGGTGCTTACATCAAGGGCAACCGATGGCGGTCCCGTGGTTTTTCATAAGGTAAGTGAGACGTCCAAATCGGACACATATAGACGGATCAACCTTCTGTATTTGCCTCACTACATCATCACTGTGTGGTTTCCACCAACCTCATACCCGACCAACACATTTATTTATTTTCAGACAATTTTCCATGAACACTGCAACAAAACAGTTTGTCACAGAGAACAACTACATACCGCAACATCAAGTATAAGACAGGTAACAATTTGTTTACATAAGTTTTATTTAATGGGGATAGCAATAGTTCAGTGTGCTAACTAGGAAAATACAATTCTTATAGCCGTCAACAGTCCAGTGGAGATTCTCACGTTGCGAATAAGTTGGTTAGGTAGCCCAGAATACAATAAAAATTATATTTAAAAAATCTAATTCCACGTGACTGTTTCTTCCAAACGTCTCATCTATCGAAAAATAGTTTCTTTCTTAAACCTTTCTTCTTTCAATTAAACAGTACGATTTCCATGATACTCTGGTTCCACTTAAATTTTACGGTTGCAAAAAATTTTCTTACGTTAAGAAAAAAAAGTTTGCATTATTCGAAATAAAACTATAAAATTCTCCCGCTTTTCACATTTTTCCACTGAGTGTGTCTAACTTTTACTGTTTTCTTTTAGAGCCTTTCCCAGAAAAAAAGAAATCTGGCTAAGACACAGTTTACTCAGGAAGATAATTCGCTAACTAATAAACACAGAACAATAGAAGGTACTGCCTCTTCAAAAAATCAAACCTAACCCAGTTCAGTGTAATCACGTCAAACAACCTTACTACCTAATGAATCTGAAGCAAAATAATAGAAAAGATTACGAAATTAAATCTAAAAATCCCGAATAATAGGGCGTAGGCAGGTTTTTGTAAAATGCACCACCAAACGATCTATCTAACCTAGCACGACACGCTTGCACTGATATGAGTTGTTATCATAGCGCCCTATATGCTACCAGAAATCATCCTACGTAACTGAGTGGCGATTCGCATGCAAACGTTAGAATGTAACCTTGTACACAAAACTCATTGAGTATATTGAAGCGGTATCATAAGGCTTTTGGGCATTCGAAAATTATTTTACGATTCAATTCTGTAACAGCTGACAGTTACGAAAACACAGTAGCATAGTCTGTGAGCAAGATAAAGTCGCATTATGTGGAAGCTATACTATTTCAACATTCATCGTTTTCAGTACCATACAGATTATTGCTGTTTCTCCAGCCTAGCAACTATTTAGAAGAATCTGTAGAGTATATAAAACAACATGCAGTCCAGACCTTAAACAAATTACAACGGAAAACTTACTTTTCAATTAGTGCTATGTCAACAATGTGCGACTTACTGATAACAACGTCCTCTCTCACAGTGTTTCTGCGGATAATGAACGCAACAGATACAGGATACATTTGTACGTAGCATGTTGAAGTATGAAAAGTGTATCTTCACTATATTAGTTGTGTAACCCCAATGCATTCTTGAACATGACATAGTAGTGCCATCGAAAGCCTCTTTAATCTTTAGCAAACAAGTGTTTCTTTCACTAGTCTTCATTAAGTTAGGTTAGGTCTGGACACCTGTTAATCTATTGACCATTTCGCTCATAGGAGCACGGTATTGTATACCCTAACATTACACTTGGTTGATTATTATTAACATCATATTCGTAAACCATGGCAGGCTATATTTTCTTTGTCTTCTTTACCTAACTCTTCCTCTTAGATTCATTACTCAAAACAAACCATATCAAAGACCCAATTTTTCCATTATGTTTCACACCTTGTACATAACTGGCACTTTCAAAATCATATTGAGGAAGAATATCTTTAAGATGGGTGGTTTAAGTTTATTTTATGTACTCTAAAATAATTAAAGTTTACGTAAGAAATGTAATTTTTCCAAATGTGTGGAAGCGTTGAAACAATGTACGTTGAAAGTTTCAAGTCCTAGAAGTGTGAATAAAAGCGGAAAGCCAAAGAGCTTATCTACTTTCATCCGCGTTCACGACACACACGTAGTGGGAGGTTAAAGATGTATCGTGTATAATTAATTTTAATAATAACAACCCCTCATCACCTGCTCGAAATACTACCCGTGATTTCTGTAGCAAAATAAGTGTAATTCATAAAACGAAATGACACCATTAGTATCTCTTCGCCTGCCGTCATATTCCCCTACAGTGAACAGCTCAAGTAGGCCTACGTTTTTCGCCTCTTCTTCATTGATTTGGCACTTGGAACAAAAATGGGGACATGCGGGTCTGCAAAAGTGTTTAAAAAAGGCACTTAGAATGTTTGGCATTTTCACTCTTCAATTAATTTCACTCGCTGAGCCACAGCACAGAATTACGGATTTACTTTTGCGACTAGAAGCACGGTCGTTTATTTTTAAACCATGATGGTGGGAAACGAGAAGCTCAGGCCTCAAGGTGATTTCTTGAACGTAGTATTGGTAACCCACTTCCTTAAGGACAAAAACCCGAGCAATTACGTCCTCCACCCACTTTCACTGTACGGTAACGTTGACAGAAAATTACTTATCACAATGACCTCTGCAGTTGGAAATGCGATTAGGGTCACGGCACCACTTTCCGGCCACTACAGTTTTAAAAGTAATTAAATAAGGCGCTTGATGTTTAACTCGCGCAACTCATGTTTTTTTGTCAATCGTTTCGATGTTCAGATGTAATCTGAATTCTAATTAGTTGTTTAAAATTTTGTTACACTCAGTTATTCAGTGATGAAGTTGCGAACACACAGCCTCCATTGTGTGCATCGTTAGTAGGAAGAGAAAGTTCAAGTATGAACCGGTGAATTTTTTAAAAAAAAATTATACACGTATAGTCATAAATAAAAATTCACACGTTGAAAGAGGAAAGAAACATTGGTAATTACAGCAGAAACAAATTGGAATATATTTGTTCAATACTTTGGCACTTTGCGTGGCTGGGTTACTGGTTCAAAAAATTGGTATGAAGTCAGTAAATGGCTGTTAACTGGAGAAAATGTTAATTATGTAAGTCACTAGTTTCCAACCACCGGAAAAAGTACAGTAGAATGGGGTAGTGTTCGATTTGTACAATTTTCAGAGAAGGTTAAGAATTAGTGAGTATCGTATGGTATTTTGCGATTGTCCATATCCCAGGATAGAGGTATATATATATATATATATATATATATATTCCTGCCCTCCACCCCCACCCTTCCCCCCCTTGCTTGTCTCCCCTGTCTCTCAGGATATATATATATATATATACGAGTATTAAAGATGCAGAATTGTGTGATAAAAGCACTGTAGAGGAGAAAACGAAATGATGGTACCCTAATTCAGATAAATAATCAATCCGGTTCTTTGCCCCATAAAATATGTCATATATATATATATATATGTATCTGTAAAGAGCCAGGATGATTTCTGGAGAGAGGAAAAGACCATCCAACTCTAGAATGGGGCAAAGTAGACCAGTTTCCAACTTTCAATCGTTCTTCTAACTTTAATGATTTGTTTAATATCATGATGATGAGTGTTCAGCCCGAAGGCAGATCCTGACCCTAAGGTCCCATGCAGGGAAACCGATGGTGGTTTGCCTTCCACCGGTTGAAGAAGATGCCGTAAGGACGGAACTTACAGTTTAATATAAGCGTAACCATCTGTGTCCAAAACGGGAATCGATTCCGTGATTCAATGAATACAAGGCAGTGGGTCTTAACACTGATCCAGGGATTCCAACAGGTTTCAGTTTGGAGGGTTTATAGTCAAAATTAGGAGGATGTAAGTGGAGTTTTGGGTGGTTCCTATCGATTTTTGACCGCAAAAAATTTAAAGTTGGGTGTTCTCGATGTTTTGGGGGTGACGCCCTCCACAGGGGAGGGTCTGGCGGAATCACTGCACTGACCCTGATAGGCTTAGAACTATCCCTAGTACTGTCTGCAGTAAGTAACTAAGGCATTTTTTATTTGGCACATGTCGGTTTTCCGGGGACCAGCCTTTTTGGGTAAAAAAAAAGTCACTGTTTTCTTAAATATTCGCAAATTTATGTTAGTTTACGTTACTGTAGGTTAGATGTTTTACTTTGGAAAAAAAAAGTTATTTTCTTAAATATTCTCTACCCTTTTTTTTAGTTAAAGTTAGGTTACTACCACCAATCCCTTACCAAATTTCGACTAATCTATTTCCACCACTACACCATGACCTCCTATTTGTGAGGAATTTTTAAACATCCAGTCGATACAAACTTTTCAGTTCGTGGGAAAATAAAATTTCCCTATACCTGCGTATATTTGCACCAATATGGAATAAATATAACATTTTTTTCAATAGATAATATCTGGCCCCTTCGAAAAATGTACTTTTCACAGCAGACTTTTTTCACCATTGACACGATATATGTACGTATTTTGTCTCTGTAATTTTCAATTCCCTATTGCACTTACCACACTCGGTTCTTAAATTCAGTAATCCGTGCCTTTCACGAAAGTTCAATATTTCCTTTTCGTATCCCACATAACTACGTACGAAGTTCAAATATCACAGCCCTATCATGATCCCACCATAGCTCAAAATGGTCAAATAGTTCCATCTGAGTATTGAAACACTCTCACGTACTCTTCCGCAAACTGCAAATAGTTCGTGTAACATTTCTTACCCCTTCAGTGCACATACTGCGTTTTCATTCCATTAACTTCAGATTTCACTCACATATCAATTACCCTTTTTTTTTTTTTACTTTTTTGCCAGCTTGTAACACTTACGAGCGATGTTTGTTAGAACGCAATTTCATATATGGTTTGTATGCCTAGAATATGGCATCTTTTGTTATATTTTATTCTCTGTTATTTATGTTAGATGTTTAGAGCAAGTGTGACCGGAAACTGGGATTTAACGGGGAGTTACTGGTAGCGTGTGGCAGTAAACTAGGTATTTTTTTTGCTATAAGCTCATATTTATATTTCTTACGGTTTACGAAGGGTTAAATTTCCTATCGCCGGACCAATTTAAAAAAAATCCAGGAAGAATGGATGCAATTTATTTCTGTTTTTGATGAAAAGGGAGTGAAGGTGCAATGTCGGTAACATGAAAGGTGAGTAATAATGTGTTTTTAGTTAAGTTTTGTTGATGTTTTAAAACGCACTAAATATGGTGGCGGAAGGAACTATTTTGCGTAGAGTTACAGTTGGCAGTGTTCAAATGGCGCGTGTTTGTGAAGGCTGTGACATTTCTTGCGTTAGTTTTAT
>JAGDQP010055862.1:0-10881 GCA_022664845.1 Lepisma saccharinum
CAGCATGATGATTGTTCATTACTTTTGTTTTACTTAAATTCATTTTAAGGCCTATTTTCGAACTCTCATTACACAGCTCTTCCATTCGGGTTTGTAGTTCTTCTGCACTTGAAGCATAGAGGACTATATCGTCAGCGAATCGTAGGTGATTAAGGTATTCACGATTGATTTTAATTCCAACTTTTTGATGTAGTCTAATGACAGATGTAGCAGTCGAGTAAAGGTTTCGCAGTAACTTGTTGTATGCACTTTCGATGCCTTGATGTTCAAGTAATTTACGTACTACTGCCAAGGAAACTGAATCGGAATCTAAATCCACGACGAAACCCGGTTTGTTCTCTTCCCTGGCTAAAACCTAAGTCTCGTTCAATACAATTCAAAATAAATTTGGTGAACATTTTGTATAGAACTGATAGTAGACTAATTGGTCTGTAGTTCTCGACAAGTTCTTTGTCCCCTTTCTTGTGCAATAAAATAACAACAGCATTATTCCAACTTGAGGGTATTTCTCTCTTCCTCAGGAACATTGGGAGTAATTTAGCAAGTTCCTCTTTGATCTTTTCACCTGCTCATTTAAACATCTATGCTGTGAGTCCATCTTCTGGCGATTTTCCGTTCTTCATCCCTCGAAGTACTTTATCCACATCTTCTTTCATTACTTCTGGGACTTCTACATAATTTTTTTCTGAATCTTCATTTCCTAGTTCTTCGGAGTAATATAATATTCTGTAGAAATTTTCAAATATTTTTATTTATTTCTGGGAGGGAGAAAGAGAGAGAGAGAGAGCGAGCGAGAACCCACCTCACGAGATTCCTGACATGCAAATAAGAAAAAAATGTAGATCATTGAGGATACACAAAATGCTTCGTTTCAGCGCTATAGGCTGCTGAAAGTGTGGGAAAATGAACTTTAAAGCCTGATATTCCCTAAAAACCATGAACAGTAGAACCGAGGCGGTATGGTACCTTCAAAGATTTTAGACCTCCAAAATGGATGCACAGTGGATACCTCAAAGGAATTAGGGGATTTCCAGATGTTCTCTGGTGTAAATACGGGGTCGAAATAAGCGAGAGTAAGACGACGTTCCGTATGAGGAAAAATGACAGACGTAATCACTGCTATTCAACCGGGCCATGACAGTCTCTTTTACTGATAAGTACACTAAACGTTCGTTGAAGTATATGCAATTCTTATTCCTGTTTGTTATGAAATCACGCATATTTTAACAAAATCGTTCCGGAAGGGAAATCTGTTTCGGATATCGACTTTCCGTAAACGAATTATTGTTGTTTCCATGCTTATTTCGACCCACCAATGCTTAATAGAATTTCTGGAAATCTCTTATTTCCTTTGGGCAATCTCTACCGCATTCATTGCATTTTTTTTTTTTTTTTTTTTTTTTTTAGAGTATGCATTTTTGAATAGAGAAGAGATTTGTCGGTACCATGCCGCCTCAGTTCTATTGCTAATGGTATTGCAAATATCAAGCTGTACAGTTCAGTTTCCATACTTCCTGCACTGATACCGCCGAAACGAAAAATTTGTTTACCCATTATATTCTATACTTTCTTTCTCATTTTCCATGTCAGGAATCTCGTGAGGTGTTTTTGTACGTATTATTTTGAAACACCCTACCCTGTATATATGTCCATTCCTTATTTGTACAATTCAAATGGAATGATACCGGTCAGTGATTTCACTGTGGAGGAAAGTGAGAATTATAATAGTCACAACTATTATTAGTTCATTGAATACACGCTATAGAATCGCAAAATGACACTCATATCTACTGAATCACAATAACATTTAGCATTGCCAATCGATAAAAGGTCATCCTATATAGTATACGAGTCTTGTTACAGCGCAAACCGCAAAAGTGAATGTTGCTCATTCCCACTCCATCTACAAGAAATACCAATTTACAATACGTGTTGGCAACTAGCTTGATGGTCTCGAAATGGATAACAGAGAGAGAGAGAGAGAGAGAGAGAGAACCCCAATAGAATAAATTATATATTTAACCAAATAAGGTATTTATTTATATAAACATAGTGATGAAAGCTGTACACGAATTTGGGAAACATGTAAATTAAAACTAGAGGAAAAGAAAAACGTCCATACATTTGATAAAATAGGAGATTTTTTTGTTTTATTTCTTCAGTATTATGAATGGGTCTATATTAAAGCCATACAGTTGTTATGTATACTGTACACTTTATGAACAATATAATCGGTTTGACGCTCAATGAAAGCAGTTGATATAATTAGTATTATTACCTCTGATACGTAACAAGGGAAATGCATTCCAGAATATTACTCATGCAATAAAATGTGATTGGTAGTTGAAACCACGGAATTGGTGAACGTTGCCACGTAATCAGGACATTCTTGAATCATTTTGCGGGATGATCAGCATCCCTGTGGTGTGGCTTTCATTCCGTTAATCACGCCATGCTATTACCGAGGTGTTAGCTTCAATTAATACCAGGCCTAATATCTTCTTCGTTCCTCCGCTCCAAGAAATAGTAAGAAAATTAAGAATGTAAGGCGATGAACCCATTAATTACTCAGTTGGAGGTTTGTAGTTTATCATATGTTAGTTAAAAATTATGTCCGCTTACTCATATATTCCTTTTCTTTCCAAGACTACTTTGGCAGAAGGGAGTCCATATGAGTCACTACATTCCAAACATATTAATAAAGTGGTGATAAAATTCAATAGATCGTAAAGCAAGCATAAAATCTTAAACATGTTATACCTAAGTTTATAATACAAGCAAAGAAAGCTTTCAATTCTACAAGACGGCCTAGCGAAATTGCTAATCTAGTTTTCGTAGCGAGCTCTAAATTATCACACTGGAACACTCGTTTACATTATAAATCAAGTCAGTATCTGGAACTAGTTAGCCTCGTTTGTCTACTTCTAATTTCATCCAAATTTAAGTTGTAATTCAATTTTCTACACTTGCTGTGTGCCCCATTTTTTTAATTTGATTTATGTTTACAATTCTTGAGTTGGTCATGTTATTGAATGTGCTGTAATGTACGCAGTCCAGTATGTACTTTTCAGAACAATTAAGACATAAATCAAACAATGAGTCACACAGCGACAATAATTAGAAAATAAAAACTGAGTTATAACTGAAATCTTGATCCGTTGGTCAGTTTCGGATTAAACAGAAAATGAACACAAAATGGTTCACTGTTTCCTCTTGTGTGAAGCTTCAGATAGGCCTACTAATCGCTTGAACTCTCAATGGATGGTATTAATATATATATTTATATAAGATTTAGAAGCACACTATGCGATCCTCCCTTGTGAGTCAGTTTATTTTCTTATCAAATAAATTGTTAGCTATCAGCCCAATCACAAATAACTTACATTTCTTCGTGGCAGATATATAATTCCATATGAACAATGTGGATGTAAAATAAAGTCAAGATACCAGTCCTTTATGCTAGTATGTTACATCATTTGTATTTTATGTAAAGCCAATCACACTGGCATTTCCTGCTAACAGCCGCAAACAAACAAGCAAACGGTATTTTCTCTTCTTCTTTGATTTTTCTCTGTATACTTTTTCCTTAGAGTCTATTTGATTATCCAGGGCTCCACAGTCTAGTGGTTAGAGCGTTGGACTCATGTCCGCGTGGTCCCGCATTCAATTCCCGGCTGGAGTCCCACTTTTCGGCGTCCACCCAGCGCCGTGAGGCAAATTGGGGAGTCGCGTGAATAAAGACGTGACGGCAACACTCGGTCTGGTAAGCCCCTGATACGCCTATTCGTCGTTAGGTACGCGCAGTGCTGATCACATAGCCGTTACTCAGGTGGACGTAGTTCCACCAAACATGGACAGATGGCGTTGGGGTAGGCTCAGGGCCTATAGGCCTGTTACGCCAGTGTTTTTTTTATTATTATTTGATTATCCATTATTGAGAACAGTTCTTTTTAGGTTATATCCCTAAACAGAACTTTCATTAGTTACCTAGTTAGTCATTTAGGCATTGTACACTCACATTCATAGGAAATGGTAGGTAAAAAGACTTTGCAACTCTTAAAAGGTGTACAATGAGGTACTACCGAACCTGTACACATTTCAATGGTTCTGCTTGTCATGCATATCAGTCAAGTGTTACCCAAATTTCTTTACTTCTTCCGTCGGACATTTTCTGTGAATCTGTGTGTACATAAAGGTTTTATTTAGATATTGAATCTGCTTAGTACTATCATGACATTGGCACAAACTTTATTTCACCCATGATTTTTCTAATTATATCATAATTAAATATAATAATAAGGTTTTAAAAAATGCTGAAAGACGAAATTTGTCTGCGGACAGAGTAGCCGTGCGGTCTAAGGCGTTAGATCAACGACTTGAAGATCCCGGGTTCGAATCCCGGCAGGGGCATGGATGTTTGTGGATTTTAACTGGCTGTAAATGGGCGAATCGTGACGGGCCGAATTCAAAAGTTACTAGACTGACCCATATAAAATCAAGTTTACTAAGTTTTTTTACGAAATTTGTCAACGAATAGTATCTGATTGGGCGCAATAACTTGCTTTTCTCTATTGTAGAAAAAGAAATGACTACAGTTGATTGTTTCAAACCACTTAGTCCATTTCTTTCTTCCATTGCTTCTAGGTAATAAGAATTCTATGTGTAAGGTAACTCTGTTCTTGAGTGTTTTAATTCACAGAACTCGTAGGGTGGCAGCTAAATAAACGTCCGAATGTACGTGCTTGAAGTCACAAATTGGATTTTTCCAATTCACTGCTTTTTCTTTGATTATCCCTGGAGATTGTGCTTTCGTCTAGCTGGTGTGTGTGTGTGCGTGCGTTGCCTTTACATTTTCATTTTCTAATAGCTAATGTAGACAAAAAACACTTACTCTTCGTGAAAAGAACGATTTTGTTTTCAGCATCTTACAACACCATTTCCTGTCAGTTTATTGATTTTGGGAGTAACAACTTTTGTGCTAAAGGGGATGAAACAAGTTTTATTGTTAAATATTCCATTTTTAGTCATAGTCTAACATTTCCTCTCAGTATTGTGGTACGTTCACTTTCTTGGATTTAGACTTTTAGATAAAACAAGCAAATAGTACGTTTTCATTATTGTAGTTCTTTTCTTAGCGAGTGATCAAAGTCGAAATCCACAAATCTGTGCTAAAATTTTGAGTTGAATTAAAAAGGTATTTATGATATTTAGGCATCTTTGGATCAGGTCAAAATATGGTAGGGGAAATGAAGTGGGAAGTCGGCTAGGGCCATCCTGCTGTGACTGACAAGTAAAGTACCCGAAGTGAGGACTCGAGTTGCTCATCAAGTGATACCTTAAATTGAAGCTAGTGACGAGTATAGTACACCTGTGAAATCCTAGCTGCAGAGCTCCAGAAATAAAAAGGTTATGGCGGGTCAAAGTTCAAAGAGAAAGCGAATTGTATTGAAACAAGTCACAACGAAAGGCAGGACAAAAGTCAGAGGGACATTCTTTTGAATTGAAATGCGATTCATTTGAAGGAAAGAGGCACGTACAAAGTACTACACATTGATACAATCAATATGTAAGTCGTCAATGAAGGCGTGTGATAAGCAGATACTTTGCTCACAATGAGCACACTTGACAAAAGAGATGTTCTCACATGAGGTTTTGTAACACTCGTCACGTATATTAGAATCAAAACAATAATCCAATGGAGAAATCCAGGGCTCGGGCTCCTCATCGAAGTAGCCGCTTTTGTAAAACGCAAACTTGATCATGTTGCGAAATCGTGAGGCGCTGAATTGGAAGAGAGTGAAGGACTGCATTCGTAAAACGTTATCCCAATGCCAGAGATTAATGTCCGAGGAAGCGATAACTGTGTCAGTAATGAACCTGATAAATGATTGATATGGACGGAAGAAGTAAACATCAAGTGGTTGGATGAAACCAGTGCAACCACCAGGAATTAAACGTTTGAACAGTGTTATCTTTCCTGGATGGGACACTATGTTATCGGGATCTTTTTGCTTATTTCCTGGAAATTGACCACTGGATTCGGATACAAGAACGTACATCGGGATATCAGGCAGAGACAGGAATATCATTCTACACATTTCATTAATTTGGAGCAACTTACGACGTATTACCATGGGGTTAATCATCAAAACATGGACATCACAAGCAGCTAAATTCGCTTTCTATTTGAACTTTGACCCGCCATAACCTTTTTATCACTGGAGCTCTGCAGCTAGGATTTCACAGGTGTACTATACTCGTCACTAGCTTCAATTCACTTGATGAGCAACTCGAGTCCTCACTTCGAGTACTTTACTTGTGAGAAAGATCCTGGAAAATCCTCAGTCAGAATGGCCTGACACTTGGATACTGAATAGTGCGCACGTTAGGCCATCATTCACTTACGTACTCACTCATTGTATATAATCAGATCTTACAATCAATCACTATTTACCCAAATGTATCTTTTGTTTGTTTTATCATGATTTTTTGTGTGTGTGTTTTGTATTCCCATCATTGTGTTATACTTTAACTACATATCATAACCATGGACATGTATATTGTACTTATTTTGTAACTTTTCTATCTCTTTCATATGCTTTTGCATAATATTTATGTCTTTTTTTTGTTACTTAGGGCAACAACCTCTTCTATATGTAACTATTACCCATGTAAAAGAATTGTATAGCTTAGTGCAACCCTACACTAAACAATAAATAATAATAATAATAATAATAATAATAATAATATACCAGGACCTTCCGAAAAGAGCTGAAACGGGTCACTCAGGTCAAGTTGGGGATTGGGTCACTGGGTCAGTTGGGTCAGATGGGTCATTAAGGTCAAGTTTTGGTTGGGATCACCGGACCACTGGGCCACGCTTAGGACCCACCCTGACCCGGTGACCCGGAAGCCAAAGCAGTTTTTATTCTTTCCTGATTATACACTGTTTCATTAGAACAGTGATTCTTTCAAGGGGTGACCGAGAAGGAATTTTACTCCCAGAGCACGAAAACTTTGACACCGAAACATTTCTAACAATAGCAATAACATGAAAATAGCATTATATCCCGGAAAGAACAAAAATATCCCTAGAGGTGAGGTAGTCGTGTGATCTGAGGCATTAGACGATATTCGATCATCAGGGCGCTGGGTCAAAAGGTCAGTCTGATCTTTTGGGTCAAGATCGGGTCTCTGGTTTGTCAGGTCACTCCGGTCAAGACCGGATCATTCGGGTCAGTCCCAACAGTGACCCGGTTTCAGATCTACTTCCGAATACGAAGATAGTTCGAGTTACAGTTGGTTCGACGCAGAAATGATCATTTTTACCCTCATTGTACAGACATGAATAGAGGGGACAACATCCAAACATACAGTAATATATTCATACCCAAGATTACTGAATAAGAGGAATCCTAACATTCTGGCTTTGTTTTACGCTAAGAAGGTGTGTCTAGTCTTAATGCTAGAGTATCTTAGCAAGGTCATACTACCAGGTGTGTAAATATGAAACCGGAATTTGTGCATAAACGGCGTTATCTGTCACTGAGGTTACCGTAAAACTGCGTCCTTGGCGCCACTTGCTTGTTTTGACTGCTCATAACAATTTGCAACTCACAACCAGACAAGTTTCATGTCATAGTGTAGTGTTTAATAGCGTCGAACATGGCGCAATTTGTACCTACAAACTACGATGTGCAGACAGCATTGATTTTTTGTTACCATTTGAAGAAAACTGCTGCAGAATCGCATCCCATGCTTGTCGAAGCTTACGGTGATCATGCTCTTGGTAAGTCACAGTGCTATGCGTGGTTTACAAAATTTAAAAGTGGCGATTTTGACGTTAGAAACGAAGAACGTGGAAGACCACCGAAAAAGTTTGCAGACAGCGAATTGCAAGCTTTGTTGGATGAGGATGTCAAACGCAACAACAACTCGCGGATCAATTAAATGTGACATGAGAAGCAGTTTCCATACGTTCAAAAGCCATGGGCAAGATTCAGAAGGTGGGAAAATGGGTTCCACATGCATTGACTGAACGACAACAGGAAAACCGAAAAACCACTTGAGAAATTCTGCTCGCCAGGTACAAAAGGAAATCATTTCTCCATCGAATTGTGACTGGTGACGAAAAGTGGATCTATTTCGAGAATCCTAAGCGTAAAAGATCATGGGTAACTCCAGGAGAACCGGTGACATCGACTGCAAGACCAAATCGCTATGGACGGAAGACACTGCTTTGTGTTTGGTGGGATCAGAAGGGAGTGATCTATTATGAACTGCTGAAACCTGGCGAAACCGTTAATACCCAACGTTACCGACAACAAATGATCGATTTGCATCAAGCTTTGCGTGAAAAACGACCAGAATATGACCAAATACAACATAAAGTGATTGTGCTTCACGATAATGCACCCTCCCACACAGCAAAACCGGTCAAAGAAACGATTGCGACGTTTGGCTGGGAAATCCTTCCTCATGCGGCTTACTCACCAGACTTGGCGCCTTCCGATTTTCACTTATTTGCATCCATGGGACACGCACTTGCTGACCAGCGCTTCACATCTTACGAAAATGTACGAAAATGGCTTGACGACTGGTTTGCAGCACAAGAGGCACAGTTTTTTTGTTCTGGCATCCACACATTGCCGGAACGATGGCAGAAATGTATCGCTATCGATGACCAATACTTCGAATAAAATAGTTCTTAGCATGTTCATCCAATCACTGTGTCTTTTCTGTACATAAATTCCGATTTCATATTTACGCATCTGGTATAGGCATATAGTTCAGACACTAAAGATTATCAATAGTAAGTAAGCACTTGAAACTTGGAGCATTACAAGAGCTGAAAGGCTATCTGCTTGTTTAATGCTTTCTCTTTCAAATGCCTGTGATCATTTTCTTCAATATCATTTATATAAGCTGAATCAGATTGTTTGATATCATAAATTTATCTATTGCTTCGTTTACTTCATCATCGTCAGTACTCTGGCCTGAGCCTGATATGTCTAAAGACCATAAATATGTTCAATTCAATCATCAGTATACTGCCAAAAGCGGCAGGTACTTCAAGGCACGTCAAGCCTTTCAGTTCATTCTGATCTTGTGCTTTCATTTTTTCTTAGCATACGATTTATGTTCATTAATATTGTCCAGGTGCTGGATCCGTCTTCTTTCTCTGGCTCTTTTTCCCTTAACCATACATTCAATTGCATTTCTCAGTTCACGATCTGTGCGTTACCAATCTCCTAACCAGTTGCTTTTCCGTTATTTACTGTCTTCAGCAATTTTCGTTTCTCATCTACTTTCCTCAGTACTTTCTGATTACGCAACTTTATGTCCAGCTGATTGTTTTCATGCAATGTTTTCCAATTTTTTGGTCTTCGCTCTTTTGTGAATTCCACATTTTAGCTCTGTATTGCGCAATACTCCGTACAAAACATTTATTCAATATTTGTCTCACCTTTCAGTTGATCGGTCCACAGAAGAGATTTTTCTTTGTGTAAAATCACCATTGTTTTCCTCGCTCGTTTCATGTATGCCTATACAATCAATATGCCAAATGTGACATGTTTAAAATATGTCTTCTTCTCGAATATTATTCACAGTTTGCAACATTGCATTCCGTGTTTTACATATGATATTTATCATCAGTGGGGAATATTGAATACCCAATAAACCTACGTAATGTCATTTGAGAAAAACAAAACTATACACCTGGTTGACAACACTGTGAAGGGAATGACATCACGTTCTGATATCCATCCTATTATAAATAATACTAACTGATTTCCAAGCATATATATTTATGTGTTGGTGTTTCATTTATGATTTATCGATATTTTATTTACTTTTATTAGAAGTCAATTTTGGACATGAAGTTGGACCCCCTTTGTTTCAAATCAGAAACAGATAGAGTCTGTTCTTGAGACTTGACCTGACCCGATGGCCTTGAGGGCTAAACAGAGTTTTTAATAATTTCCTTATCAAACGTTGTTGCGTCTGAACAGAGTTTCTTTCAGGGGTGACCGGGAACAGGCGTGTCACTACCCAAAAGACCAAGAATACCACGTCGAAAAGTTCCTAACAATACGAATATCATATGGAAATAGTCTCATATCCCCGGAAAGAATATAAATATTCCCTGAGGTGAGCAAATAGCCCCTCCCCTCGAAAACGCTGCACTGAAAAAAAATTGCGAACTCACAAATGAAAATATTGTTTGATTCAAGCCTCAGGAACAACACCAGGTCAAATCGGGTCAAGGTAGGGTCACCGGGTAAAGATTTATTTACTGGGTAATTTGAGTCAAGATTTGATCACCGGGTCCAAGGTCACAAAGTCAGTATAGTCATTTGGATCAAGACCGAGTCCCCGAGCCATTCTGGCCAATTGGGTCACCAAAAGTGACCTGGTTTCAGCTCAGTCTCGAATACGAAGCGATTTTCAAGAATAACTCACACGAACTTTTTTCTCGTCTGATTTCTGTCTTTTTTCTCCTCGGTATTTGTCTTCCAAGTGTGTAGCACACGAAAAGGTATACCCTGTATTTGCTTCCTTGTGATTCTAGCTTTATATAAATCGAAAATGCGTGTTGCCATTATATCGAAGACAATGGATGATCACCTTCAAATGTATCACAAGTTCACTTCAAAATGAAAATTGACGTGTTTTGTGATTTTTTTTTTTTCAAAACCTGAGTCGTTTACGAAATAACTGACAGCGAAGTTTTCGTTGGAGCACACTGGAATTTTTTTACTTTCAGTCTGGTCTGCTCAATGAATAAAGTACACCGAGCACCGTAGTAAGTGGCACCGGGCGACCGTAACTCAGTTTATAGAGTGTTGGATTCGCATAAGTTCAATACCCATGGTCCTA
>JAGDQP010055863.1:0-13053 GCA_022664845.1 Lepisma saccharinum
GTTGCTTAGTTCTATCTCGAATGTCTGTCTGTGTTTCGCTAGATTTTTCAGATCTAAAACTGGCGGTTTTCCTCAGATAAGTTTCTTTCTTTCAAGACTAGTATTTAGTTTCAGCTTACATCTCACCTCCTATGATCACTCGGGACTTTGAATTAGAGACCTGCACGGGCCGAATTTTTCGGCCCAAGCCCTATCCAACCCGGGCCCGGAAATCTTTATAAGTTTTTGGCCCGAGCCCGGCCCGATAAGTTTTGAAAATTCTTGGCCCGAACCCGACCCGGCAAGTTTTTTAAATTTTTGGCCCAAGCCCAGTCCGATAAATTTTAAAAGTTTGGCTCGAACCCTAATATATTTGTATCTTGTATAATAATAATAACAACATAATACATACAAGCCTATGTGAGTGTTTGAACAATAAGATGCGCTTAGATCCGCTAGTCATTTAATTTCATTCTACAGGATTGCGGTTTCAATTTATTTCTAACACAAAGGATCAAAATAATCCTTGCCATTTGAACAGTAGGATTGATTACTTGTAGTCGCAGGTTTCTTAAATCCAGCAAAGAAGTAGCTAGTCAATGTATAACTTTTATTTACAAAACAAATTATCAGAACTTTGACCCCACCCACAAGACATACACTTGCACGGTATTTAACACCTTATTATACTGCAACCCTGATTTCATCCACGATTTCTTCCTGCGGGTCGCTGAAGTGGAGAGAAGACCAAAGAGTGCGATTTCCTTTCATTTTTATACCAAGACGAAAACTCTGACTGTTTACCCCCTGGGATTTATTTCCGACCATAGTGTATCACCTGAAAATTCAGGGATTGAGAAAAAGGAAGAACAGCAAGAAATAAAGGATGCAGGACAGGACACAGACAAAGCATTACTTACATTAGGCTTTGAAAAGTATCTGAAATACACGGAAATTGAATCAAAGACGCACATATGGTAGATATGGTTGCAGCATGGCTATGTTCAAGAAATAGGTTCACTGATGTACAGAAACTCGTCGATGCTCTAGTACTCATATGAAACGTTGAAGACAACAAGACTATCTTACCAATTATGTATTTCGCTCAACGATAATTTGCATTTAATTATTAACATATTATCTGTGAATGATATTAGGTTTGTTTTTGTGGAACAAGTCATACGAGTTAGTGGAGGTGTGACAATTTTGATGTCGAATGAAAGGGTGAGTGACTTGATTACATTTTTGTGTGTTGGGTTAGAGTAAATTATATATTATTTGTTATATGTACAGTGCACATAAGATTAGGTGATGTTTTCAAAGTTAAATAATATCAATTCATATATTTTTTAAGGGAAAGTGCATTGACAGACTGGCTAAATAATTATAAAAGATATACATAATGTGTGTTCATACATATTATAAATACTCTATGGTTTTTCTATGACAATGAGGAATTACTATCTGTGTCGTTATTATATTATGTAATTCTGTGGATTATTAAAATGTCGAGCGCGTATGATATGTGTTGAAGTGGACCAGTATTACTTAATGTTTCTGACTGATGGACAATTCATATTATAGGAAAGTTCAGATTGAAGTATTTTGTGTGTACGTAAATATTTATTATGAGAAATGGAAATTACACTTGTATTGTGAGTTCTGATATGTGAAATGTGTGGTTGCTATGAGAAACAATCAAAGTCATATTTATGCAAAGTCATATTTATCTCACAATCTAGTCAAACAAACGTGTGGCACAATGAAGTACATCTAACAGTAATCTATTTCTCATTTGTATAATGTGTAGTGGCCAGAGTTCTAATTTGCTAGGCAGCTGGCTTCACTTGAGATACTCAATCGGTCTGGAAGAACCAATCCGAATACAAGCTCTGTCATCTCAACTGAAGATTAACAACGTATAGTTACCACCTTTCATTATATACAAGTAAATTCGCTAACCTCCTGTCGGTGTTAATTTTGTTACATTATTTTAAATACCACAAATCCAGTGAAAAGAAAACCGTTGAACGTATCCGTGGCAGGAGGAAGTTCAATTTCACGTACGACTATTTTATACCTCCCGCTTTTCTCCTTATCCCACCTCTCCGCACTTCTCTTCTCTCCAGCCAGCATCGAAGTGCACATGCAGTGAGCGTTCGAACTGGGCCGCTGGGGCATCGTAACACTTGGCGGTTAACGTATGTATCAGAACGATAAGAAATGAAACAGATGTGAATGAATACCACAAACGTAAAATATTACTCTTGCATTTGGGACACCTGAATGATGCCGTGCGCACTTCAAACAGTTCAGGTAGCTTTTTCTTCCTCGCGATTTTTCTTTCATTCTTTTTAAATCCAGTGGCGGCACAAACTTTCATCTCCATAGGTGCGCCACGAAATGTTTTGGTGAGCTTTATTTCAATTCCATATTTTATTAAAACTAATAACCAATTTATCTGCAAAGGCAATGTACTGTATGTGGAATAGTTAGAGCAAATAAAATTCGAAATTGAAAGCACCATCTAAGATTTTCCTCTGATTCTCAGCAGTGGTTTAATAAATCATAACAGAAAAACATTATGAACGACATATACGGAGATAGTGCTGCCAACTTTTGTTGGTGATCGTTGCTTTAGATTACCCTTAATATCAATTAAGTTGCAATTGAATAGATACAGGACGGTTATTTTGCCGATAATACTTCATGGTTCTGAAAGTTGGAGTATGAAACTTGCTCATGAATAATAAGATCAGGACGGCCATGTAGCTCGGATGGGTGAAAGAAAATTATATTTCATCGTGGCTGGGAAAGCACAGGGAAAGAGACTCTTGAGAAGACTGAGACGTCGTTGGGGAAACAGAAGAGATCTTCCAGAACTACGTGTATGCGATGAAAACTTCTTGGTCTTGCTCACGATAAATCAGATACCGAACATTTCTTACTTTGGCAATAAACTTGCGAGTTTCATAAGCCATAGAGTGAGTTTGTTTTTGATAATAATCAGTGGTATTTTGTTATATAATGTCTTTATGCAATGTAGTAGGTTTCGTACTGTGCCACCGTTCTGTCGGTGCTTATAGTTCTTAACCTTTTACTTATAACACTTCTAATTTCGTATAGAAAACTTTTGTGTTGCATTCTATGTCAGTCTTTCTAACATTGGACCAACCTTCGTGTCGCTCCTGAATGTATCCCGTTGTTAGCTGACGTATACAGATTTCTGACGGGTTCAGACTTCCATGTTCTATTTCCTAAATGGAGGGGGAATACTCAAACAAGGAATAATGACAGCTACAGTAATCTCTTAACAAAACGTACAGATGAAAATGTGTCACTACATTTTCTTCACACGTTTCCTTCAATAGTTTTCTTTTTCTTTAGACAGAAAACGAGGCGGGATGTGCTAGCCTACATACTGTAAGTGATTTGAGCAACTGATCTTCAAGTTTTCCACACAAGAGGTTGCGTTACTTCGATCGGTACGCTTTACAGCATGTATTTTTATATTAATGCTTTTAGGCAACTTTGGCTCAGGCCCGATGGTATTAGAAGTATGAAGCTCTAAAGTGTATTTTCCCCACGCTTCAGCCTACAGTGCCAAAACAAAATATTTGTGCACCTTCGATGAGCTATACTTTTCTTATTTTCATGTCAGAAATCTCGTGAAGTGTTTCTGCCGGTGATATTTCGCAACACTCTATACAAAGAACATCACTTTACAATACGCATTAGAAGCAATGACGATGAGGGAGAAATGTTGAACGTCTGATGAGTCTCTTGACATAGGTTAAATAGGTTGTGCAACTGCTTAAGATTGTTTTAAAAAAAATCAAGAAAGAAGATCGAAAGAGCCATTCTAAACAGTCAAGCACGTAGAATTTGTTCTGAAAGTATTAATATATCACTAGTTTTAAGACTACGAAACTGCTAATACCTTACTCATGCGTAATACTTTTGAAATGAAAGTTCTAAAAACATACACACACACCGTGGAATCTACTGCTCAAGAGAAATGGCCTTTAGCTCGGTGCCGCCCGAAGGATCCAGTTCTTATGAGAACAGGCACGCAGTCTGAGAAAATGTCTTTAGCAGTGTTACCAAGAAAAGAGCTTCGCTAGAAAGCGCTAAATAAAACTTAAGTCACCAGACAAATGGTGGGCGTAAAAATGCTTAGTTCGGCGCTATAAGCCGCCGAAAGCGTGTGAAAATGCACTGTGGACTTTTCAATTTCCATACCACTGACAGTAGAACTTATGCAGCATGGTATCCTCAAAGGCTTCAAACTTGCTCTATCCAATAATGCATATTTCAAAACTGAGTAATGGCTGCGCAAGGGATTCTGCAAAGGAAGTACGAGACTCTCGGGAATCATCTGAAGCAAAAGTGGTCACCGCAAGCTATTATAGAAAGGCGTTAAATTTGGCGCTATGTGCTAAAAGGAGAAAAGAGGCGTTAAAAGGTTATTAAAAGCGATAGTTCTAGCGACAAAAGCACTAAAATTGGCATCACTGGTCTTTTGCGCTGCTCACTATCAACAGGCGAACAAGAATGGAGAAACGATGAATACTCACTTTTGTCGCATAGGGATTTTAAATCTCTCAAGACAAGAAGTCAAGACTGTCTTCAACAGCCGCGTAAACAAACAAATTATTCAACTGATGTAAAACCATAGCAACTGAAGTCGAGATTCTGGCTGACTCTGCGAAAAGAGCGTGATCTGTTTAGCTACCAGACCATGCATGGATTAATAAATGTTCCCAGAGCGCCAAATTATGAAGTCATAATCATTACTAAAGTAGAACCTCGTTAAGTCGGACCTATTGGGACCGAGGCCGGTCCAGGATAACGAAAATTAGGGTTACCGGAGATTGTGGCGAAAAATCGGTAGAGTGAAGAAAAACGTAACTAATAGTATCGCCTTTTAATGTTAAAGATACTGTACGTACAGTATACAGTAGTACATTTATGGCTACACAGCGAAACACACTGAAAAGTTTACTTATTGAAGAAAAAGCTTGTGAGTTTCTGCTGCTTTAGTTTTGAATAACATTTGCGTGCGGCGCGATCTCGCACCCGCTTCAGCATGTAGTAATTATATGCTGCAGTAATCTTTTTATAAGTTGTAGTAATTTCCGTCCGGGTTATCTGGACATCTGAGTTAAAGGGGGCCGGCTTAACGGGGTTGTACTGTAATTACCTGGAATTGGTGATTACATGACAACGCCGGCCAAAACAGAGGGGGCGACAAAATACGGTTGGAAACAATGTGTGCCAGAAAAGCGCCACTGTGTAAACAGCGCCCGCGTCAATTCTGCTTGTCGTGGAAAGCCAACCTCAGTCAAACACAGTGACCTATATCTAGAAGTGATCCTAGACTGATCGTGATGCTGTCTTAGGAATACTAGAGCTAAGAAGATGGTTGAGGTGTCGTTGGAAAGCTCTCGGCGAGGTGAGTTCAAACCAGTATCTCACGGGTTTTGGAAATTTTCAACTCCGTAACTATTAGTGTTATAAATGTATCTGAGGTGTCGTTGGAAAGGTCTAGGCAAGACGAGTTTAAACTCGTACAGATAATCCAGATCACAGGAGTGGGTCCCGAGAAAGGGAGATGGCAATTTTCACTACTAGGATTATAAAGGTGTTTGAGGTGTCGCTGAAAATGTGTCTGCGAGAAGAGTTAAAATCCGTATAGTTCACCAGATCATAGGGCGGGGCCCGAGATGCAAGCGGGGAAGTTTCCAACTATGGGAAATAGAATTTACCGGCACAGCTAACTCGCTATGAGGGATGCATAAACAACAGGAGATAGAAACAGACGCAAAAAAGGACAGAAGAGTAGAAGTGCAACTTCTTGTGCAGAAAAAAGACGTAATCGAAAATCAGGATTGGTGAACAATACCTAAAACACCACTTCCCACTGTAAAATATAAATATTGTAAACCAGAATACCTCAACTTGAACAGCTCAAAACTTGACGCAACTTTCCCAGAGAAAATATAATATCAAGTAAACCACAATACCAGCAACTCAAAGAAAATAATTAGAGCCATATAATGTAGACCTACCTAAAAAAAAATATTACCAGAAAATTTAATTAAAAATGGGGGATATTTAACATAAATAAAATGTGCAGAGGGATAGCAAAGAAATTAATTCGCTTCTTTTTCTCAAACAGGACAAATAAAAATAAATTTGGACTGGAGTGGCAAATTTGAACTGGAAACTCGGATTCCAGATCTGACTATCGTCTCTGGCAGAGATTATCATAATTCATAAATAAAATAGCTTTCATATGTTAGGTCGGTGAGACTTTGTATCGGCCACAGATTTTAATCACAAAATTGGTACCATTTTTAGCCCTGCCGGTGAAATACCGGCTTGGTATCCCTACCCCTGAATAATAAAAAAAGGAAATGTTTTCACGAAAGAAGTTAAGAAATGTTTAATGCGCTATCCTTCTCCAGCATAGTTTAGTATTTCAGTTCTGAGTTAAATAAAAGGACTATCTGTAGGATAATATTTTATATCACGTGCTGTTGTTCTAGATGTAAATTTTAAAAAAAGTACTATACGCTAGACAAAGTACATTAATTGTATCTCGTTAACAAGCGGTAATAGAATCAACGATAAAATTAAGGGAAGTTGTTCTATTATGAAAATAAATGTTGACTCCGAGATTTATTTATATGTAGCCGCAAAATCTCTATGAAAACCAGGCGTAAGACGGTCAACTAATGTTCAGAAAATTACCGGTTGCAATAGTGCCGGTGAAAGCTTGGTACCGGTCCAATAGAAGAAATTACTAAAATTTCCGGTGGCAACCCTATGGGGAGGGCCAAAAATTAGTGTGCCAAGGGTGCGTTGAACAAGGGTCTGTGCCAGACACTGACTTTTCTGCTGCAAATTTATAATGTGTTCTCTGCGAATAGGGCCTTGTCTTTGACCTTCACTAAAGAAATCTGATTAAACGCGTCCCTCCATTGATTTAGATTTACGGCCTTTACGCATCTAGAAAGGCGTCGGACACACGCCGGAAGACGTCCCTGACTAGCAAAACTAAGACATGCAAGTTTCGTTTTTACTCTTATCACATATGAAACAATTTAATTCATTATATATTTACCTTCATGTATATATTTAATGTACCTTAAATATATTTCTAACGCCTACTTCTAGTTGGAAAGACTAACTGCGCCAACGAAGTAGTATTTTCCCTTCGGACTCATCTTTCGAGCGAAGAAGTATTTCGAGAACTAACTGGTTTTGAAGAAGAATTCAGTTTTAAAAAATTCTTTGTAGCTATATTATGTAAATGAAAGTATAAGGAATACGCACATACGATTTTTTTTTGGGGGGGGGGGGGGTTTCACCTACGACAGCAGAAGTAAGCACAGCAGCTTATATGATGTTTGGGGTACCTTTGATTTTAATTAAGTTGCGCTCACTTTCGAAGTGAGTACCCTGAACCCCATAAAAACATATTTTATGATACTGCAATATTACTCTAAACTTTTCTAAAACAATATTCGAACCTTGTCGGGTCGCTGTAGCTCAATGGTGGGGCGCTCACCTCTGGTACTTGGAGTCGTAGGTTCGATCCCTACACGTTCCATGTGGTGGGCAAAAACAGCGTGCGTGGGTTTTCTCGGGGTTCTCCTTCCACTTTCTTCGTTCCACCTAATCATCCCATCAACATCCATCCGACCTTAGCCAAAATTGCCTTAAAACTGAATTCAAATTCGGACATTGCCACGATTGCAAATGTGTAGATAAATTGGTTGTTACTCCGAAAAAGACACGATTTTCGAATGGCGATATTTAAAGACAAGTCCAATCTCCGAGGGATCCGTTGCTCCGCGAACACTGTGAGGGGACTGGGAAGAGAAGATTAGCGGCCAGATTCTGTCTAGGTAAAACTTGAGTGAACTCGGTAAAACTCCATATAGGCCAAGTATGGCCAGTAGTAGGACTCGGAATATGCGTGCCTCCCCAGTACAAATCCGAAGCCTATTTACTGGGTGTTTCTACTATCTGCTCGAAGGGAGCTTTATGGCCCTATAGTTAATTGCTACTGATTTTGGCCATTATGTCAAGTGAAATGTAAATTCCATGAAGACTTTCCCTAACCTTGAGCGTAGATTCGGTGATGATTGAACTAGTGCAACTCCATTTACCTTTGGAGATCAGCCGCTATGCAAAGACAACAGAACAGCAGGTCCAGTAATCTCTCTGTTAAACAGAGAAAAGTACATTTTAACGTCTGCCATTCTTGGACTTTTATTCCAAAAACAGTAGCTCGCATTTATTTCCTTCTGCAATAAGGGAACATATGTCTTGAGTTCTGCGTTGAATTAATGTACAGCAACCTATCAATACAACACACTGATGTGTTGGATTATTCCTGGTTAATTGTATCATTATCAAACGTCAAGAACCAGTGTTTGAAGTGGATAATTCTTACCGAAACGGTATTTTTATTAACCAAAAAGTCACTATAGGAATTCCTTGTAGAATTTCTATCCACGCCTTTATTCTGAAAACCTCGAGAAGTTGTTACTAGTACTATTACCTCTACGCTGGCTCGATTCCCGGTCATGCCGTACATTTTTCGTTGAAGTCCATCCAGTAGAGCTTGAATAAACGTGCTCGAATTTATTGTGATACTCTCATTCATTAGATACTGTAGATTGGTGGTATAGTGTTCCAGGATGTTTTCACGCTCATCCTGGCAGTGTATTTTACTATGAATCTGGGAGCTTCAGGAAGGAATAGATTGCTACCATACGTTTTTCATTTCTTCCTAAATGACGCACATACGGGCAAAATTTTCCACAAAACCTGAGGATAACTATTTTTCTTGAAAATATTTTCACACGTTAAGTCAGAAAGGAGAACTAGACTGACGCTGCTTCTATTTCTCGCTGTTCGACGTGACGCGTTGCTACGCTATATTCAATTTCAGATCAAAAATTATTTATTCTTGGATATTATAAAAATATGGCCTTGTGACCACCTTGAAAAAAGAAAACAGTTTTCTGTCAAGGCTCATTTTGCTACTCACAAAAGAACTATAGCGTTCCAAGAACACCAGTCCTATTTATTCTTACAGGAATACAGTTCCGGTTCTATATTTCTTACCCCAACGCCGTTCCGGCTCACTTTAAACACTGACAAGAACTCAGAATAATCTAAAGGGTAGGTGAGAAGTAACTAACATACTAACTACTCTGCAATTTCACAAACCTGCGTGTGTTGTTCGATGCGGCACAACAACGCTTCCATGGTGTTTCCATGACAATCAAAACACGCTTGAAATAACAAACTTCTGATCCACTTAACTTCAGATATTACTGGTTAAATGACTCCCAAACTCACAACAGCAACAAAACACACAAACATTACCACGATTTAACACACTCACACACACACACTATATTCAACACCTCTTTGCCTTCGACGAGGAAAAACACGAGAGCCTGCCACAGAGGACGAAAGAAAAAGCACTCATTCCCGTCTCGCACCGTTCGGCTGACTGATTCGTGCGCAAGGTAATAGTCATGGCCGCCGAACCTTTGACAAACTCTGTTGGGACTGATTGCAAGTAAAAATTTAAAAAAAGAAAAGAAAAAAGTTACGATTGCTCTTGGGCGCGCGCATGTGATCTCACACGCAACAAAATAATCTTGCAACATGCAACCATGTATTTCCCAATTATATTATTTCTGCCGCCTTTTAAACAAATAGTATGACCAAAGTATGGTGAAAGTTTCTAAGGTGGCTGGTTGGCATCTAATTTTCAGTAACATCTAAGAATAACGGAACCTGGATAATTTTTAAAATGTCAGGCACTCTAGTCGCAAAAGTTCTAAGGAATCCTCGTTCTTACTTATCACTTGAAATAAATATTTACACAATCCAGCGACGCTTTTCCGGATAATACGTCAAAGACTAATTTTAGAGAAAGGATTTCTTTCATTCCTTAAACGAACATCCTTATTGGGGAAAACTTCGGGCGAGACTGCAGCTTCTATGGCCTATACAAGTCTGAGGGGTGACGTGTGCGTAATCTCCCGTAGAAAGAGGAGGAACTTGGGCCTTCAAGATAATATCCGGTATTCGCACGGTGTAACTAAGGAAAACATTCGAAAACCTAAGGCTGGACGGCAACTGGACTAAAACTCGTGTGCCTTCTCAGTGCCAATCCGAAGTTCACTAGTTAATAGCCAGTGGCTACAACACGAGAACTGAGTTTGTAAAACTAGTAAAGCATTGTCTAAAATGTAAATTGCAAAGAGAATACCAGTAGCAACTCTCCAAGCAGACGAACTGTCCCAAGGGTGTCTTCCCGCTCTGCCTAGTTCCCGTTCGGTCAAAAGGCCCTCCAGCACTTTGTAGAAAATATTTTCAATGATCTTATCAAAGGCCCATACCGATAATTTCTATATTTATGAACCTTCATATATCCGGAATGCTATCGTAAACTACTATTACGCTCGAACACAAAATTGCTTTTATTTTGTTTAGATAAAACTGGACATGTATGTGGTTACTTAATTAAATTAAAAATTAATTCAAAGGACGAAAATGGCTTAAGATGGCCAGAAGTCCAGTCAGGGTGGCCCTGCGGGCCCTTGACATTTAACTTATTCAGTCAGTCAGGATATATGCAGAACAAATTGGGTCAAGTTGCCTACTGCTTCTCTGGCACGTTACACACACCGTCCGCCATTTTGGATTCGCCATATTGAATTCAAGTTTTTCTTCTTCTTTCAAATGGGAATAGGTGCAAGTGATACACCAAATTCATGTACGTAAATTCGAATAAATTCACTGGTGTAGTTAGTTTTACAGTATCCCTAACCATTTGCAAGTTATTGAATATGAAAAAGTAGCATAGACTTTCAATTATTTCTGGAGCAAACATCACGACTGGAAGAGAAAAAGTAGAACCAGCTCTAATTATTTGGAAAGTATTGCCAGTGAGAAAATGTGAAATGTGAGAAAGAGATACTAAAGGCGAAACAGAAGAATCACTAAAATGAAGAATCTCTTCTGCGGAGCGATGAACAAAGATTTGGGGAAGAAATTGAATGTTTTGTGCAATTTTCGAAAGAATGATGGAAATTGGAAGGCTCTGAAATGAGGATAAGGAGAAGAATGGAAAAATCAGCTGGATACAGAATACACGAAATGAAGAAGTGCTGAAGAGAACAGGCCGGAGACGAACAATACTGGAGACAATGAGGAGAAAATGAAAATGGTCAGGACACTGGCTGGCCAGATATTGTATACCGAAGATGCGACTGAGGGAAAGAAGACTAATCCAACTCCTAGGTAGTATTAATGAAGATAAATCGTATGCTAGATAAAAACACTCTTTCGGACAATTTAGCATCTCATTTCTAACGAAGGAAGGGGGTGGCTTCACACCGATAATCTTTCAAGTATAACCTAGAGTGAGTGAATTACCTACATTTTTTTGGTAAAGTGGGATCCAAACCACTGCGTTCAATTGACCCCGGCGGGATATGAACCCGTGAATACATGCACAGAAAGCGAGTGCTCTAACCTCTCGTCCACCCCGAGTCAGTATAATCTAAAACTTTATATAGACTGTGTATTAATACATACAATTCGCCTCTTCTCGTTACAATTTTAGTATATGTACCATCGAAGCAAGTAGTACGTATAACTGAGAAACAGACCTGTAAAAACGAAACTGTTCAAGATATTTCCATGAAATTTTCTACAGTTGCTCACAAAGCCATGAAGTTTTGACACTGTGATCCTAAACTAAATTCTGACCCTCTTCTTGGGGGTTAAAACTCAAAAGTGAACTTTGCTTATGGGAAAATCAATGTTAATTCAGAGGTTCTCTTTTCCTTGTCTAATTTTATTAATTACCAAGAAATAAACCCCTTACGTGACTAACCCGTAAATATACGTGCCCCCTTATCTTGTATCAGCTGCGTAATTCCTGAACCAAAATATTGCCTCTGTGGCGTAAATTTTTTACATTTTTTTTATTCTGTAAAAACCTACGTAGTTTGAAAATGGCGTCATTCCTGAGTAATGTAATGTTATTTTGGGTGAATTTTTCAACGCGCAATAATGATAATAATAATAATTATCCACCCCCAGTGCCTAGAATACGGCTTGCGTAATATTACGGGCAACGCCACTCCTACAAGAAAATTGTCCAAAAATTACGAACGTAAGGGGTTAAGTCAGTCAATGATTTCTGTTTATAAAATATTGTAGATCGAGACTGACAATGTTATAATATTTTATAGGCAGAAATCACCGTCTGACATAACAACACCTCAGTAACGAAAGAATCGCTTGTAACGAATCAAATAGAATTGTTTTATTTCAAATAAAAGCGACGGAGTATGGGAAAGCTTCTATACAAAACACACAGATTAATTTTCAATGTATGGATTGAACAAGCAGTGTGACTAAAACTGCAAGTCAGAGAGATAAGTCCCTCGGCGAGGACTTCTGTGAAAAGAGATAACTAGCGGCAAGTACCTTGGTCTAGGTACCATTCTGGCATTTGTCTGAAGGCACTGAGGGAAACATCAATCAGGGTGTACATAGGAGGATACGAACTCTTGTTCCTCCTCAGTCCGTCTCTTAGTCACTGGAGCAGGAAAACTGACGAAAATGCATATTGTATAATTCACCGCACATTGGTTCACCCTACATATTAACATCGGATGAAGTCTATCTGTGATTTGTCTGCAACCTATTCGATTGGGGTAAAGCGACCTCAAAATAATAGCCTTCCGATTCGCCTATTAGCCTATCCATTCTCTGACACATCACTTACGAAAAAGTTATCAATATACTAAACGACAGTATTAATAAAAGACTGCATGATCTTGGCTTCCCAGACTGCTTTGATGCATTAATACATTGGTGTTATTTGAATCATGATTTTATACAAACTGAAAGACTTCTCCATGTTGATTATCAAAAAAGCTCGTGAATGGTTTAACTATTAAAACCAAGATTACCATATCGTAGACAGAATTTTCGGGGTAAGTCATTAATGAAGAAATGGCG
>JAGDQP010055864.1:0-13053 GCA_022664845.1 Lepisma saccharinum
TCTGTATATTTTAGAACCCGCAAATGTACTTTTATAAACTAAGCTCTGTGTTCTTATTTTAGAATCACATATCGTTCATGAAAGACGGTAACATTAGATAATAAACTAATAAAATCTTTACAGCCGGGCCCGAGCAGCCGTAGCTAAGTTGGTAGAGTGTAGGCTTCGTATTCAGGAGGTCCTGTGTTCGACAGCAACGGCCAACCATCCTGAGGTTTTTTTCTCAATCACACCAAGCCAATGCCGAGACGGTACCTTCAATTTAGGCCCTTGGCGACTCCTTCCAGCATCCTTTCGATACTCTATTCCGACCTGAGTCATAGATACCTAAAGGTTATAAATAAATTCAATTCAATTCATAGTCTGGAACATCAGCTAATTTGTTAACACTTTATTTAAGTTGTAACTCATGAGTCTGAAAATAACTGACAAGTGAGTTTCTTGTTCATAACTCTGAGTCGTTTTGCCTTTTGAAGTCAGTGTTTCTAAACAGGCATTAAGGTCGTTCCGAGTTAGGAAGTATCCCATCGATACAGTATTTTTTACATTACCAATTTGAAAACCGTGACATTTTCAGATTCACGTATTTACCACTTTTAGTACGTACAACCTGGCAACATTAAAAAGAGTATACGTTGTAAATTCACTTTGACATAAAGGATTCGGATGTTCTCACAGGGTCACATTATCATTTTCCATTTACTACCTCCTTATCATTTCCTCTTTATTTACTTCGCTTTATATATACAGGTATTGGACAAGTTAAAGGAAACACTTGTGGAAGTAGAACATTTTGTATTGATATGGTGTTGGCAATACAGCTTGAATTCTGGACGGAATTGACCGATACAAGTCCTGAATGGTGGTGAGTAGAATTTGAAGTCATCCTTCACGAAGCATAGCCTCCAGCTCAGGTAAAGACGGAGGAGGTGGAAATTGATGCCGAACCCTAGTTTCCAAAACAAGCCCACAGAGGCTCGATGATATTTAGCTCTGGGGACTGCGTGGGCCAGGGAAGTTGTTGAACCTCATCACCATGCTCGTGAAACAACTCTTCAACAGGGCCAGCGGTGTAAATGGATTCATTATCAACCTGGAATATGTCATGGGTGGACCTGCTTACCCAAGAGTTCTCTGTACACTGCTGCTGTGACCGAACCGTCTAATGTGACAAGGGAGGCTGCCGAATACCATGATATAGCGCCTCATATAATAATAAAGCAGCCACTATGTTTGACAGTTGGGCGGAGACAGTCCACATCATATGCTTCAGAGGGTGTTCGCCACACAAACACACGTCCAGTGGTGGAGAAGAGGGCAAAGATGATTCGTCCGACCACATGACATGTTGCCAGTCCTTCAACGTCCAGTTTTTGTGGGTATTGCACCATGCACGCCGCCTTTGAGCATCTTGTCTGTTATTAGGTGCTTGAGAATAGCATCACACCCATGGATACAAATTTTACGCAGCTCCAGCCTCACTGTTTTGGATGATACTGGGACGTTTAGGTGCAGATTAAGTTCTGTGATCAATTTCTCGATCGCTGTTTTCTTCTACGACGGCACAATCTTTTTTAAGGCCCGGCGGTCCCTATCCTGCAGCTTCGTCTTTCGACCACTATTGTGCTTCACCGACCCTGTTTTACTGTGCAGTCATGACTTTCAAGACCGTGCATTGTGTTATACCGCATAACCTCGCTGTTTTGCTCATAAATGCTCCATCCATCATAGGGCTCTTTGAAACTCCGTCAAGTCGGACATATTGCTCACTCACCACATCTGTACAACGTCTACAACCACACTGTCTCACTCTATTTAATGCACAGTCCATCCTACCTGCAACGAACAAAAGACGGTTGATTTATGCAGTGCTCAGTGTTACCAAGCACAGTTACATATGTCCCACTGTTGACAAGTGTTTTCATTATTTTGTCCAATACCTATATATATGATTTACTCTTTAAATTCCTTCAAAATAAACTAAACATAGAGAAAGCAAAGGAATTAAAGAGAAAACGACAAGAAAGGAGATAGTAGATAGAAAAATAAAAATGTGACTCTGTGAGACAATCCGAATTCTTTATATGAAAGCGAATTTACAACGTCTACTGTTTTTAATGTTGCTAGGTATATGATTTTGTGCTGGCGTACATCTTAGAAAACGACGCTAAAATTTTCGAAGACAACACTAGAAATATTTTCCAAGCAAAACCATGTTCCACTAAGAGAAACACGTACCTAACAGCTACCAGACAATAACATTCCTCACAAGAACCTAAAAACGGTTATTGAACATTTTTCTGGTGTCTTCCGAGCAGCAATGCCTCTATGAGATGATGATTTTCTCTCTCGAACTGCATACTATATGGATGGAGGAAAGTGGTAAATGAAACCTGAGTACATTTAGGCAATGTTAGTCGGGGGGAAAAAAGCTTTAATATCTGCATGGAAGTTTTAGTGAGCAACTCGAAGAGAAAGAACCCTGAGTTACTACCAAGATCCATTCCAACGAGAAACATCATCAAATGAATTCAGTATCATCTAACAATAAATGTATTTTAAAATAACTTTCTCATTATATGTATAAAATAAAGTATGAAATAAGAAAGACAAAAAGGTTACCAACAATATTGAAGGCACAGACAGGCGTACGGGAACTACACACAAAATAAAGACAAGGCAACGTTTCACTTAAGGCGTGTTCATGTAATAGGAAAGGGGACGGACAGAGAGGTCAGGTGTTAATGAGCGGTCATATCCTCCTGTGTAGCCTAGTCGGTAGCGCGCTCGACTTCAGTGCGAGCGGTCCCCGGTTCGATTCTCGGTGGGGCTCCAAACTTTTGTGTTGACCCAGTATCGTGAGGACAAATGGGGAGCTACTGTGAATAAAAGACAGTGGCGATTAGTTGAGAGTTTCGGCTCTTCTCTCCCAACACGTCTGGTCAGCGTGGGAGCAGTAGACCACCACCTCCGGGAGAGACCTCATCCAGTAGTGGATTGAATATGGCTGTGAATTATATATATACCAATTTAAAAAATTTAACGTGTTCCCGAAAATAGCATGAAAAAAATGGTCACTTTACGCTTGGTTCGGGTTGAAATCGATCGGGATAAATTAATACAGTGATTCAAACCTGAAGACAAGTATGTACGTAAACGTTGGTAATTTCGTGACATTGGATTTTGCAATACCACGGCATTACCAAGAGTTGTCGAATTGAAATTTTCGCCGCCAGGCGACTCCACAAGTATTCCCTACAGTTGATTGTTGAAACTCGACAACTCTTGGTAATGCCGCGCCTGTGCAAATGCATTTTATCACGAAATTATCAATGCCACGGAATTACCAACCTTTACCCCATTTCTCAATAAATCAATACAGCCCCTCTAAATCCCTGACATCAAAACAAGAATGAGAAAGCTATTTTCCACAGGGGATCGAATTCAGCTTGATTTTCAAGATATTGGGGTTCCATCTTGGAGCCAGAAAATCGACTTCTTTCAACGGTAAATAAAATCAACAGGGTAAACGGTAATTTTGTGACACTTGGTAATTTCGTAATTAGATATGTGACACACGATTTAGATATGCCACGACATTACGAAGAGTTGTCGAATTAAAGTTTCACCGCGAGGTGACTTCAACAGTATCGCCTGCATTCTGGTTGACAGTTGTAACTCGACAATTCTTGGTAATGGCGTGGCTGTGCAAAATGAAATGTATCACGAAATTAGCAATGCTATGGAACTACCAATCTTTACCCTAATTTTAAATTTTGTGATCATTTTTCCACCTTTCTAAAGTCATATGTTCTCCTATCTCCAAAGTCTAAACAAAAAGGAACTTAAGTAAAACTCCTTCAAATAAGTACTAAAACCTTGGAAATAATGAATATTGATGATGCGCAACGATTATCATTATACACAATTCACATTTGGTGCTTACGTGTTAGGGCTCGTTCAAGTATTACGTAAGCACAGTTTTAGCAATTTTACACCCCATTTGTAAGCAAAAGTAAGCAGATAGCAGATAAGCTCTTCTTGTGCTTACGTAAAACATGTCAAATTTCTTATCGTTACCTTCTTATCCAAATAAAACTCTTTATATCTACACTAATATGATTGAAGGGAATCTTACGCAAGCTGTGCTCTGATCCTCCTCCACACTGTCAGATAAAATACGCAGAATGAACCCCCTCCCACCTTTAATGCTTACGCAGTACTTGAATGACCCTTTACACATCCAAATTCCATGATGAAAAAATAGTCACACTATGTTAACGTTTCGAAAGCTTCAGCATTCGTCGTCGTAACCACACGTAAAGGACGAACTATTATGTACAGACGGAAACAAACAAGTAAGTAACTGTGTAGAAAACATACATGCATAGGGTGGCCATTCGTCCTTCTTTTAGTCGTTTCATTTAAAATATTTAACTTTCCATCATTCTGATGGTTTCAATCTCACAAGGAAGACTCGCCAGGTGTCAGAGCCCGATTTGGATGAAAATTCGTAGGTAGGTACAGTGCCTAGGTAAACCTTCACAGCCAAAATTATAGGTGCTGTCGTCAAAAAATAATGGCAGGGGAACCCGACAAAGATGAAACGTAGAGAGCAAGTAAATCGAATACAGAGTACGAAAAACGCCTTTTCTTTTATAAATTCTAATATATATTGAAAGCAAATGGCTATTAATGAATACTGGGCAGGAAGTGATACATACTGAAGGGTATGACTATAATGACCGCCATCTTTTAAGCGGCCATCTGGACTATGCTTCAAAATTTTTAAACAGTGAGTCATGTGATTTATCAATCTGTGCTGGAATGTTAAAAAAAAGAAGCAATGATGAGGACGAGAAAATGGCACGTGAAACTGACTTGGAGAATGTGTGAGTCGAATGATGAAATATCATTTTTTGTTGAAACAGTTGAAGGAGAAAAATACAAAAGGCTACAGAAGAGGCACCGTTATGCTGGGAAATATAATCCTCATGGCCGCAACATGAAGTGCACTATAAAGTTTTAAATACACTAACGGAAGAAGAAGTACCAATTTCAAGAAGGCGTAATGCTAGGTGAAAGTGACATTTTCCAGGTCAATTTCACGTGTCATTTTGTCGTACAGGATAAGAGTTATGGAAAAATTGACTTCATCATTGGGTTTCTTGGAACATTCCAGCACAGATTGATAGGTCACATGGCCGGCCCACTTACAATTTAAAAATTTTGAAGCATAGTCAAGATGGCCGTCATCGTAGTCATATCCTCTAGTATGTATCACCTCCTGTCCAGTATCCATTAATAGCCATTTGCTTTCAACATATGTAACAGTTTATAAAAGAGAAGGCGTTTTCCGTACCCTGTATTCGATTTACTTGCTCTCTACGTTCCATCTTTCTCGGGTCTCCTTGTTGACGACAGCACCTAGAATTTTGGTTGTGAAGGTTTACTTAGGCACTGTACCTACATACGATCAAAATCGGGCTCTGACACCTGGCAAGTATTCCTTGTCAGATATTTTCAGAATTTGTAAATTTTACTAAATTTCAGGAAAATAAATCTTTAGCCGCTAAATTGCTTAAAAAAAAAAAACTAGATCTGGCGGGAAACCCGTAAATTGTCTTGTTATTTGCAGAGTTAAATCTGAACTCCAACTTATAAGGAGGAAGTGACAGTGGAACATGCAGTGACATTTTCAAGCCTTCCTGCAGAACAAACGTCCCCTGAAAGGGGTTAGAGGAGGGCAGGATGGATAACAACAATAACGTAAGAATTTTAATATGTGGGTACAACATTAAGTTGTACCCACATACAACTTAACGAACCAAAGTTGCTGATGGTCTTGTCATAGTCCGTTTGGAAACTGGACGTAATCATTACTCTGATTGGTTCAATTACTTTTTCTTTATACGTGTTTGTTACTCCAACCTATTTAACGTTTAGCAATTGATATGGTACATTTAGGAAAATAAAGAGACCTACATCCTCTTGCATTTCAATTTTATTTAGCTCATCAAAATGTTCTGCTTTTTCACCGTTCCCTAATGGCCACCCTGTATACGCACTTTCTTGTCTTCTGTATATACATTCTTTCCAACCTCCTTTCTTTATCTTTTACGTGCGGTTTCATTCGACGATGAATACTGAAGTATTCGAAAAGCTAATTTTTTTTTTCCCCCATCACGGAAGAACTAAAGGTCTGGCACGGCAATTTGTAAAATGATTTCTTAAATATTTTGTACGTTTTTTTTTTTTAAATTGGTTGTTTGATTTTGCACCTTTACCAAATCCTTTCCTACATATACCACAAATAAGTATCGTTTGATTTTTTTAATATTTAACTTTTAAGGACGTTAGGAAACTTTGGATGATGGGATGATTGCTGCAATGAAGAAAGTGGGAGGAAAGCAAGAGAAAGTATAACAGGTTACCTCGTACCGATCAGCCAATTAGAGAACGGGTGGGAAAACGTCACAGGTAGGCTTCCTGTCTTCTGCAGTACGATAAAGCGTAACTGGTCATAATTTTTTTACTTCATACTGCTCTCACAATACCTTAAACGTAAAACATTAGCCAAATTGTGTCCAGGCACAAGAGAAGGGGGGGGGGCTTATTTTAGCCTACAAGGGGCGGAGGAGATCTAAAATGTGATTCCGTATTATTACTATTGCTTATATTTTCTGTTGCGTAAACCAACAGCAATTTGGTTGAGTATGAGGCCACCTTTTTTTTTTGTCAAAATCTATGTACAATGGTTGTTTCCAATTGCTGAGAAGTCGTCTTGCCATTACAATTTCCAGGCCTTAATGTGGACTTCGTTATTATCGAAAAAGAGAACTACAACTCTGTCTCGGTTACTTATTTTGTGATCACTAATATTCATGATGTCAATGACATCCTTCAATAGACCATTTTCTAAGTTAACATTAGCAACCCAACGTTGTAGAGTGGAAATACTCGGAAGGGGATACTTTAGAGTTTCTGTAACGTATCTGTATACTCTAACACTAAAAGATCTCAGAGTAAATGCCCTAGCTATTTCTCTATTTGCACATCGCAGTTTCCTTTTCTTTTCTTTTTTCTCTCAGATCATTTATTTGATTTTTTGTTAAGTACTTACCCAATATTTCTTCTACTTTCTGATCAAATTGCCTCTCTCTCTGTAGGATTTTAGCTTGTAATTCCGAATTTTAACTACCAACATATTTGCTTCATTCTCCTGTTCTCTCATTTTTTTTTTCTTTCGGACTCCTCAATTAATTGATTGTAATCACATTTTAGCTTATCGTATTTGTTATCATTAGCTAATAATTCAAGATTATCTGGAGAGCTATTGTCATTTGAAGGGGACGCAACAATAAGCTGTTCAACAATTCCTTTATTTTCCTTTTTTTCTTAAAACGTTCCGTTCTTTTCGTTAGTAATGTTTCAGCAGCCAACCTGTGCCTTATTTTATGTACTTCCGATGTAACAATATCTTTCTTCAAACGTTTGGTCACAGACTTACAGTGTTTGTCAATCTAGCCTACATTGTATCTTCAAAATCACCATTTCTAAAGTACAACCTCTTTTATTAGAAGAATCGAAGAAGTCTTTTCGGTGGCATTTTTCCCCTTAATTCCTTATCTTTGGGAAAACGGAAGAAAGATATATTTTTCCCAGTTCTTTTTGCCTGTTCCGCATTGCTTTTACATACTTCGACACTACAGACTGTTCCCGTCATTATTTACAACATATACGTATGTATGTACAAATAGAAAAAAAAAAGTCACTCGCCTCACCTAAAATATCAATAAATACATCTATTGTGATTTAGGTCACAATTAAAAAGTTTTTCACGGTAAGTTTCACATAATTACAAACACCGTATTATTCGGTTAACAGATAACGAATAAACGAACAATATAAAGCTGACATTTTAGATGCTTTACGATGAAACAAAATCTGCGCTACTTCGTGGGCCTCTGCCTACAACCAGCTAGCCCAGCTTTATCTACGAGCCGTACGAGGGGGTGTTCAGCATACTAAATAACGCGTTGGAACCGACCTGCCATCTGGCGGCGGAAAGTTACGAGGTAACCTGTTGTAGACCCCCCTTGGAAGGAAACAGAAGAACCCCCGAGAAAACCCACGCACGTGGTGTTTGTCCACCACAAAGCCCACATGGCACGAGCAGGGTTTGAACCGACAATCCCCAGCGCCAGAGGTGAGCGCTCTAACCATTGAGCCACCGCAGCCCCAAATAAATCGCGTGTAGGTTGTATAACGCGACAGGATTCATCACAATTAGTACAACTAGTGCGGGAAGATGTTTTATACCTTCTTCTTCATGTATTTTAAATATAAACAACGGATACGTCTTCTACAAAACGCAAAATGTTTCATCAAACTCGATGCATCCTGACAAAAATTATGTCCGGACAAACATTACAGAGCAACGAAAACACATTGAATCTAGTTCTTCTATTTTTAAGTCGGTTTAAAATGTGTTCCATACTGTTTACCAAAGATGACTGTAACAGTGTACCTCCATGGTAAAAGTATAGGGAGAATCTATTCTTTTTTCACTTTTAGCTTTCATCTTTGTTTTTATTTCCACGCAAGCTTGCACGTCGTAATAAATCCCAAGAACTAGTTAGTGCCATGTGTTTGGCAACTGCTGAACTACGTACTGTATGAGGAGAAAGGAGGTTGAAAAACCGTTGTCAAAGGTAATCATTATTGTTTCCATTACGTATAATGAAAACAAGAATTTAACCTGACATTACCAATTTCTGTGAAGTTTAAGGCTCTAAAAATGCGTCGAACGAAAAAAATCTAACCTGTCTTTACCTAACCGATTTCCGTGAATTCTGTAAAATATTAAAAATGCAAAAAGAAGCAAATGAGAACAATTATTTACATGTACACACACAAAAAATGTGCTTTTTTTAAGAAAAAAAAAAAAGAACATAAAAATCGTGACATTGGTGGAAATCGAACTCGGGTCTCCCGGCCAGCAGTTCAACGCTCTACCCAATACACCAAGCGGTCAATCGAAAACATGTTCTTTTTCACGTTTTTTAAATTTTACTTGTACTTTTAACATGTACTACAGTAGCGTAGTAAGGTATGAAGTTAAGCGGGACGGCAACAGGTGGCCCTAAGTACTACTTTGATTTGTTAGAATGTAACAAGCTCTCCATTATTTCCCATAACAGCATATTTCCTTCCACTGATTTAATATTGTTTACACCAAAAAAAGATGGAAAGTTTCCACGACTTACCTTCAAATTCGTTATAAGAACTTAGCTACTTCGTATTTTCAGGCAATGGAAATGGAGCACTTGATATGGACTCAATCAGTCGAATATCCTTCCCTAGATTTAATATTCCCCACTGAATGACTGTGTAATCCCGTTTCCTTAATATTTCAATATCATCCCTCAGTAATCCACCAAGTTTTAAATAATAACCACATAAAAACAGCATGTGCTACTTCCACTCGCTTCTTTGAATTCGACCCGAACCATCCGACTTCGTTTCGCTTGCGTTTGAGAACATTTGAAAGACAAATGAATAACAGCAGTCTACTGATTGGTTATCACTGCACATGTACTACACCAGCACCTCTGGAATTTCTTACTAGGAACGAAGACAAAATCGAGCTGCTCTTATTTCCCGTAAGTTATTCAACCTACCACTGACTGAGAGGCTACGAGTGACAGTAACGCCTCCAAGGTGTCACCGGCGAAAATAACACAAAGAAAAATATGATACGTACATTCTTTAGAAGATTTTCACACTCCTGCTGTTTACTGACATCAGAATATTGAAATATACGCCACCAGAATTTTTGTAAGCACATGAGTGTTATGGGATAATTCACTATTTTATACTTACAGAACTACGAATATCCTTAAAAATACGAAAATATACTGCTCGCCATTAAAAATGCAACCCCAACGAGGAAACATCGGATAAATGCAAAGTTTGCAGAATATGTAGAGCATGGAAAGATAAACAACTTATTAGCACGATAGCTCCGTGATGCATCAGAGGCGCCGGATATGTCATCTAGGAACAACAATCGGAAGCAGGCCAGAGAACCACAGTACCGCGGTAGACGACTGTTGGTGTGACTTAAGTCTGTGTATTTCGTCGAAAAATGCCTCGTCGTCGAATGCGGCAACCCTATCAGCAGGTTTCCACTTTCGATCGCGGAAGAATTGTGGCATATCGCAAGTGCGGTTTATCCTTTCGCGACATTGGCACCCGTATTGGACGGACTGCGTCCACAGTGGAGCGCACAACGACTCGATTACTCTACGAAGGCACTACGCAACGACATGCCGGATCCCAACGACCTCGCCATACCACGGGCCATGAGGACAGACGGCTTGTGCCACATGGAACAGCCACATCCCGAACACTGGAGCACGCACTGGCGGATGTTGCACAGCGCCCAATGTCCCCACAAACAGTTCTACGTTGTCTGACAGATCGGGGCATATTTGCACGGCGCCCATTGCTGTGGCTTTCGCTGATACACAGCATAGGTATAAGCGACTACAATGGTGTCGCGCATGGAGAGCCGAATGACAGGACATTCTCTTTTCAGACGAATCCCACTTCTGTCTGCAGCATCATGATGGCCGCAGCCGTATCCGGCACTAGGCTGGGCGACGCCTGCGTTTTGCATCTCCATGTCTCGTCGGTCCGGCACGAGATGTTATGGCATGGGGTGCCAATGGATTCCGTGCCCGTTCGTGTCTCCTACGCATTGACGGGCATGTGACCAGCCAACGGTACATCGACAATGTGTTGGACCCGGTTGTGATCCCTTTAGTGCAGGCCCTGCCGGGAACTACATTACAGCAGGATAGCGCGCGCTCGCATGTGGCACGTGAAGTCCTACCATTCCTGGCTGGACACAATGTTACCCTGCTTTCTTTGCCGGCACGTTCACAATTCACATGATCTCTAGCCGATTGAACACGTCTGGTCCATGACTGCACAACGCCAGCGCCCTCTCCCAACCACGTGTCGAAGATGCACGGCTTGCCATACACCAGGAGTACATCCAAGAGCTCCTCTCTATGCCTCGCCGTGTTGCAGCCGTTCTGAACGCCCATGGTGGGCCCACAGGTTACTCACCTTCGGCAGTTCTGTTCCGCTGTCGCAACGCTGTCACGCATCATACAGAGTGTTAAGTTTAATCACTTGCTACTTGTACCTTATTGCATCTATCTGCCAAATTTGGGGCTGCTATCTTCTCTCCTTCTTGGTACTTTTTAATGGCGAGCAGTGTAATCAAATGATGTGAATCCAGTGTTGCGAGTTTTGCAAAAGGAGGAACATCAGCGCTGTTTTGTTTATTTCCTGTATTTCTCGGAATAAAATCTTTCAGAAAAGTAACCCAATCGTTATTGAGTGTACCCTTGTCCAAATTAAATTTTGGTTGTTTTTTGTGAATAAAGAAACTTTCAAACGTTGTCCTTTCTGTTTTATTTGAAGCCTTGTGTATGACACGTAATTTAGAGGGTGTGTGGCAAGTTTCTGCAAGATTCTCTGATAAGCCACTATTAGTATCGCCATTTTTGGCATCCTTGATATGTTCCTTTAAGCGAGTGGACAGGTTGCATTTGGTCATATCTATGTACAAATCTGAGCATTCATATTTAACTTGGTGAACACTTTCAGACTCTTCTGTATGTATCCCTTGTATTCGGTGAAATATTTCTCCATGGTTGGGGGGGTACAAGCACAGGTTTCATTTTTTTAAATTTTTTTTTCAGTAGAATTTGGATAACTGTCTTTTAAGGAGGAAAAGCAGAGAAGCTGGCCCACTTTCCGGTATTCTGTTCATTTTTTTAATGACTTATGATGGTAATTTTATCGGAAGCTTTCTTGCGCCAACTTTCCAATGTAGGTTTTGAGTATCCATTCCGCAATCCCATTAATTTGTTTATTTGTTCTTTCAATTTCATTCCTGAGGTCTGATTCTGTGCTACAGCCTTAAGGAAGAAGTTATACTAGAAGTTATATTTAATGTGCTACTGATAGGCTAATTTTCATGTATATATGCATCATCCGAGGTGGAATTTCTGTACACGGTGGTGTGGAACGTATTATTAAATCTATTGATGGTAAAGTCTAAAAAAAAATAGATAATAATTTTGTTCGTGTTCTACTATAAATTTAATGATCGGGCGCACAAAGTAAAATTTAACTGCAAGGGAATTCAGCTGAGCTTCGGTTTTATATAGAATTAAAGAATCGTTCACGTGCCTGAAATATCTTGTAAATTTATATTGGTTTTGTTTTAAAATGATTTAACATGATGTCCACCAGAATGGAGGACAGCGGGTTACGCATGGAGAGTCCGTTTATAACTTTTTTCTTTAAACTGAAAGACGTTGTGTCGAAGGCACATATCTAACAATTCGATTGAAGCGTTGATTTTAAATTCAGAAAGACCTTTGTTCTTTAACAACTCTGTAGTACAAGATATTGCAAGATCAAGGGATATGAAGAGAAACATTGCCGTCACGACTATAGGTGCAAGTTTTATATTATTAGCGTTGACAAGGGAACAAACATGGTCTTCTCTACCCGGCAAAGAATTGCCCACCGTGCGCTTAAAATGTTTACGGAACTGATTAAGTTGTGTTGTTAACCACTTATCAAGAAGGAATGAAGGGTGCTGCCTGCCTGAGATGATTAAGCGAAAATGTATGTCTCTTTTATGTATTTTGGAGAGACCATAAACTATTGGCATTTGCTGCGCATGTATGATCAGCAATATTTTTTTTATAAGGAGTCATCCGGTAACCAGGAAGATTTAATCAACATGCACGGCAGTGCATGAGCCAAGTTCTTCACGTCAGAAAACGTCAGCACTGCCAGAAGCATGTTATACAGGAACAAGAGTTTATGGCAAAATCGACGATTTGGGGGCCCCGTAAAAAAAAGATGTTAAAGATAGGAATATGAGCTTTTGCCGTTAAGGAGATATGGTAAATATGTGCAGATGTACAAAATTTCATATTCGTATCTCAAACTATGTTC
>JAGDQP010055865.1:0-13052 GCA_022664845.1 Lepisma saccharinum
ATCAGTACAAATAATGGGATGAAGCGATATTTCTGATGAGCTTCGATCCGGCATGTTCAGATGACAAAAGGACAGAGGATGAATGACATGATGAAAGCTGTCAGAAGGCGTTTTAGAATAAGAATGATATATGGCAGCAGTTTATTACTTTTTTACTAGCCAGGGATCTACTTTTTATGAACTGGGTTTGGAAAAGTTAATGTAGCTTCCCCATGCTCCATGTAACACTATGAAACATGTTCGCATTACAAATATTCCAAGTGCACCTACTAAGTACACTATTGGTTACCAAGCAAAACAAAAAAAGACACTTAACATAGTCTGAACTGATGCATTAAGAAAACATAAAACTACACCAATTTTACCTTATTTACTCTTGTAAACATTCTTTAATTTCTCTTCGTGTCCACCGTTTCCGAGCTGTATTCAAAAAGAAACTCATACACACAAGTAGGAAAAGAAATATAAAAATACTACTCGCAAAATGAAAATATTTTTGCACATGCTACACTTGTGTCAAGTTAAACTCACATTTTAAAACATTTGTAAATACAACAAAAAAATAATTTAATCCCTCGTAATTAACTATAAAGTGATGAAATATACTCTAAATTAAAGAGTTTTAGGCCATTTTTCACTACAAACTTGCTGCCTCTCTTTCCTCGAAAAGGAGCATTATTTTCTGACTGATTGAAATGTTTTTAAGTCCTGAATGAGCTATGATCTTCCGAGAACTGAACCTACAGTTTTTAATAAAATAGGTTCCAAGCCACTTTGTTAGATTTGAACTCAGTACCACGGACACAGAAAGCAATCCTGCTAACAATTCAGCTAATCCGAGGTCCAAAAATGTTTTTTTTTTTCCTTTAAATAAAATGAATAAACCTTGAGATTATTTTGTACAGATGCCCTAACCTTCATTCAAAGTTTAATCATTTAAAAAACCTTTATTGTCACGGTCTATTATATCTTATGAACTAACACAACTTTTTTCTTCTTCCAACATGTCTATTTTATCAATATATTTGCGTATATTTTTTTGACCATGATGTCACAGCACACAGGTATATATCTCCAAATTGCAGTAGCGAAGATGTAATAACAAATATTTTGGCTATGCGGAGGTTGGTAGGAGGTTCCGAGTGAAGCAAGAAATTAAAGAACTCTCCTCGTGCGAAGGTCAACAACGTCTACAGTTCCTGTTTCTCGGGTCTCCTGCTCATCCAACTTCTCCCCTCTCACTTGTCTTCCGAAGTTTAGGCTGGGAAACAAAAATAATTATTTAGCGGGTAAATGTGCTTCAAGGTTTGAAACAAAAATTTTGTTGTTGTTGTTATTATTATTAGTTTATACTTGTACTTTCCTTGCTTCATTCTTCTTCCACACTTCAACAAAAATGTTTCGTCATTGTAAAATGTAAACAAACAAAAAGAGGGGCAAGTTTTCAATTACATTAGACCCTCTCTATATATTTTTACGGGACACGAAATAACCGTTGGGAATATCACGCATTTACATATTGATTTGCTCCCTATCCTCTTATTTCTATAAGGATGGACTGGAAGGTGACCTGTTTGCAAGAGATTCACGTTAAGGCCATCAAGTACTAGCAAACTGCCTAATTCCGTTGTTGCGTCACCGAAAAATCATCTTCTTTTCGGAAGCGACCTTTTCTGTCGCTTTTTCTTTTCTTTTCTTTTTTGCAAGTTTTATTATTCGTTTGTTTTTCCTCATCCTTGCCTTGCCTTGAAATTTTGGCCTAATGGATTGGTTAGATGTTCTCGTCCCACGCTCAATTGCTTGAAATAGAAAGAACATGTTGGTAATTGGCCAGTTGTGCAGCAGGGGGTTCTTGTAACTCAAGGAAGTGCATCGAGTACAAGTATTCTTAACCATCCTGTTTTGTTTTTGTTCAATAACATTGTTGGCAACATTCCCAAACATTGTTCATAGTACAATTAAGAATTCGTTGACGGAAAGAGTTGAGTCAGTCGTCGTCGAACCATGTGGTTCTTGGTTTAATTTATGGTTTTGGGAAATCCTAACAGAATATTTCTTCTATATTATTTATCCCTTAATCTGCCCATATATGTACACATTTATTTAAATTCACATTTATGGGTAAGGCATGCAGCTATTGCCTAATCGCCTCACATGTGTAAGATTGACGGTCATCTGCGAACACTGTTCGAGGGTCTGGAAAGCGGAAGGAAGGGGCCAGGCCTTGTCTACGTACCATACCGATATTTACGTGGTCAAAATTAGGAAAGCTCTAGAAATCCTAAGCCAGTATGGCTGGTTCATCTTTAATCAGAAAAGCTTATCACGATCTAATGGCCGCTGGTGGGCAGTATGACTGTTGCTTGTAATTATGAACATGCCATTTCAAACTGGAATCATTTGTGTAAATTTTTTGTTGTAAGATTTCAATGATGCTGTATGCATTCGTGGTATTAGTAGACTATAGCTTGTCAGAAAATGTCATAAATACTGTATAAATTCCTTTAGGGATAAAAGGTTAAAACTACTTATTCCGTGTGAATAGTGATAAATCACAGCAGCGCTGAGTCGTTCTAATCACTTTCGGTAAAATCCAAAATCTCAATTCCGAAAATTTTAAAAACATAATGCCTTCAATTATAAACTCAAATGGACCTAAATACTATCTGTGACTACAAACAAGAGTCCCAGGTGATGATCGGAGATCAAACAGAAAGCGAACAATACGAAAGATAATACAAGAGTGCAATGAAATACGGTCTTGCTATATTTGCCAATTGATAATGCAGTTGCAGTAGATAGCTTGTCTGATTTTCGCAATTATTTTCCATTGCCTAAATGCAATGAGACTTAATTCTATGCAGGAATCCTTAGGAGCTTTAAGTCGCATCAATGAGCGTACCAAATGACCTTCATTAGCATCTAATTACATGTCTATGTTTCATTTAATCATAAATTCTATTGAACCTTTAATGATATTTGTAAATTGTGGTGAAGAAATGATATAGAAATTTTTATGACTGTAATATAGCTTTTGGCAAAGATAATACGGATAAACTCTAGTTCATCGCCGCCATCTCAAGTGAACTGGAACTGTGACCAGATGAGCTTTTCTATCCTTCTCCATATTGTCAACTTCGAATGTTCATTCTTCACTTTTCTGTACACTTCACTTCTTCGGTTCCATACCAAAGTGTATTCAATGAAACTCATTTTTCCTTCATTGTGTCACAGATAACATCATTCTTCTTAACAAATGCCTCGCGTTTATTTCTTTATTATACTTCATAATCCTCACTTATAATATACTTCTTGGAGATGATGTGTATGTATATAGACGAAGTGCGGAGAGTTATAATGTCTTTCTCAATGTCAGATCAAGCGTTTCTTACTCGCTTAGTTTTACGTCCCTTGATAGGACAATACGGTATTATAACTACCAGTTTACCAAATCATTTCTTCGAATGTCCTGTTCGCAGAGAGAAGTTATCCAAGTTTTTCCACCAGACGAATGCTAGTAGTAACTGGAACTGACGGCCTGACTAGCTACTTTCCCTATCTCTTTTAAAGTAAAAGCATCTAATTGAAAAATCCCTCCCTCTTGAGACTTGTGACACCCTTAAGTCATAGATACCTACTTATCAATTCAAAAAATAAGGAACTAGTAATTGCACCAGGAGGTAAGACGAAGTTCTGTCTTCCTTTGAACACTAACAGTTAGCAACTCACCAGATTACTAAAAATTGCTCTGAATGTTGTGGGACTTGACCGCGACCTGACTCTTAGGATTCAAAGGAATTTCGGAGTATTTGGTGAAACTTTCTTTAGTCCAATTAGTTTTCACTGCTTCCAAAGACTTCCAATGAAGAAGATATTTTCTATTCTTATTTGAGTATTATTATTAGTAGACCGATCACACTTCACTAGATTCTTCGACAACTAAGTTGTTAATCGCGCTGCGTACACTCCTATTTTCCACAAACATATGCCCCGCAGAAGTTTATCAGCAAATAATTTCGAGAATGAAGTTTAATAACTTTGTGTTCGAATTTCATTTTAGTGTGTGTTATTGTTTCCGTCCAGGAGAATGGAGTACAAATATTTTGCGTGCAGTAAAATGGCAGTGAGTGGTGGAAAATGAACTTATTTCTTGTTTGCAAGAGGATAATAATTCAGTAAAGAAAAAGAAGATTGGTTTACAACACAAAATTCTGTATCATATTGCTACTACTTTTATTGTTATTACGTCATGCAAAACACGCAGTAAAAAGAACAATATTAGTTGTTGCAATAAACAAAACAGAGAGAAGTAAAACGAAGGCATTTGTGGATGTCCACGGGATATACAGAAGATTATGGTATGCAAAGCAACAATCTTTTATACACAACACGCTCTTTGATCCTTTCACTTCCCATGGTTATTTGCAGCAAGATATCACAGTTCAATATGCATTCAACAATCAAGTAATTAACCTTTTGAATTGATGCTTTGTGCGAATAACAATAATAAACAAATTGCGCAAGAATAAGATAACTATTTCAAGTCGTACTTTCGTTTTTGTTTTGAGTATGTACTCAACACGACACAAGTTGCTCACGTCTTCCCTGTAAGACCTCATGCAATATTCTTAAAATATGACTTTAATTCCGAGCAAAGAGACACTGGTTTCAATCGGGGTTTCTATGATAAACCAAAGACAGAGAAACAGAAACTTTATACACTTTACGCTTGAGTATGTTGGTAACTTGCCTTGTGTTCGAAACAAACAGCATGCCATTTTACATTTTCTATCTGTTTCCTTAATCATCTGGTTCTCGATGTTTTCAGCTATCCTTCGTAAACGTATTCATCAACAATGCGAAATTTCTCTGCCTGAACATTTATGTATTTCCAGTGTGTTGGTTGTACGTACTTTACTTTTGTTTTACTTAAATTCATTTCCAAACTCTGTTTACTCAATTCTTAATTCTATTTTGTAGTTTTTCTACACTTGAAACCGAGAGGTTAATAATATGGTCAGCAAATCAAGGAAGCTGATTAAGCTATTCGCGATAAATTTCTGTTCTAACTTCACCTCAGTTCAAATTTATGAACACTTTCTCCCAAACCGTACAAAGCAGTTTTGGGAAGATTGAATTTCACTGTCGTATCACTTTCTCAACTTTGGGCTTTTCACTTTCTTCGTGCAGTCGAATGATAGATGTGGCATTCGAGTATACGTTTTGTAGCAATTTAATGTATGCACCTTCGACGCCTTGATCTTCAAGTAATTTGACTACTGCTGTAAAAGGAATCGAATTCAAGGTTTTTCTCAACATATATATGAATCTTAGACACAGTAGAAGTTCATTCAGCACTTCTTTCCATAACTTCATTCATTCATATGTAATTCAGTGTGCTAAATCCCCTCCAAAATCCGTTCTTTCCCTAATTAAAATCTGTTTCGTTCATTATGATTCAGTATAACTTTGCTAGACATTCTCATGGTTCAGAATCATTCTCGACGCATTCTTTGTACCCTTTCTTGTGTAACAGACAAGTAATCATAGCTAAAAGAAAATTATAAGACTTTAGCTGCTTGTTTTGCCTTGTATTTAAATTGTCAGAGCTGTATTGAGGGAAACAAAATGTTAAATAATGTCGTAAATCTTACAGTTATCGTAAATGTTTTAACGAAGATTCAAACTTTTTATGTATTTGTTTAACATTTGTGCATGATAAATCAGACAGTACAACGGTTACTATTCATGGTCACCATCTTCTAGAACTATCCAAACATTTCTTATTGATGAAAATAACACTTACAAGGAACACTCCCGGAGTTACACTATCAGATTTGGATTAAACTTTCAAAGCTGACAATCTTCAACGTGAGAAGAAATAGTGTGAGTTCCTACGTTTCGCAGTTGGATCTAGAAGGAATTAGATGATTGGAAAGTTGTTTGATTTCCCTCTTGAAATGTACCGGCATAGACTAAGTGATTCAAATGTGGACCATATAATTGCTACATATTTGGCGCAACATCAATGTAAACATATCAAATATAAATGAGATGGAGTTCTATACTTCTTACGCATGTTCCATGATTCATCCGCCATCTTGGATACAACTTATTTTTCTCAAATGGGAACAGGGGAAAGACGGTTGAATCTAAGGTTAAAATAATTGCGTCAATAAATTTCTGAGAAAATGTCAGATGAATCTGATACGTCACTTGCCCCAGTTGAAAAAAAAAACAAGTTTAATATAAGATATCTGACGGACCATGTACGTACTATACATCAGAGATGCAGTATGTGGTCTCATTTACATTGCATATGGGTGCATTTATATTCTGTATAATATGCAGAAATTATGAGAACATTATATGGATAGTTACATACATAACTAATATAATATGTAATATGCAATAGATTGATAATGGTACGGTAAAACCAATTGCACTCGTGACATTAAACTAACTAACTCTACGGCTAACGGAACAAGCAAGTACATAGCTGCTGTAGCAAACGTTCGCCAATGGATTCTATCCTGCTCAAAAGGAAGCCTGTTCTCATCACAAACATCTACCTCTCGAAGATCACTTCTAATATTGTCACCCCAATGACGTCTCGATCTTCCCAGCGGTCTCTTTCCATCCGATTCCAAAAAAGCTGGCCAAAAGTCCGAAAGAAGTAACTAGTTAGGGATTTCTTCATGTTGGGTTGGTTACAGTATATCTGTAATGGTCAGAAATTACTTATGAAAGTGTTTATTTCCTTTTATCTGTCCCAGAATAGGAGTCGCAAAGCTACCTTTGTTCGATTGGCATCGATTGTTTTACTGAGGCACTAAACGATGCACGTGTTGAAAGTTGTATAAAAACTTTAGATTGAATCAGATCATAATCAAATAAAGTGGAATCAACGTCTGAAAGTACGTAGAATATATTAAAAAGCTACGAAATAATAATTTATCAAATATAAATTATTAGTGAAATTATAATTTTTGTTATTGATTTTTATTAATTGAAAGTCTTAAAATGCAATATGTTATTATGAAAAAGTTATGTTGTTCCGTGTTGTTCCGCTGTCAGACTTATTTATTGTAAGTTAGTCAAATGTATGTTCGTCATTATAAAACAAAAAATTCAGCCCGAAGTTGCCCCTGTCTCTTATTCAATCGTTTCAAAATGGCGGATCCAAAAATCCATTTTCCACACCGTTTGAGCTAGAACTACGAAATTTGGCACAAAGGTGTGTTCTTACGAGTAGTTTAGGAAAATATTACATGTTGAAAAAGTCGCCATCTTGGATCCAAAATGGCCGCCAAACCTATTGTTGTATAGAGTGCAGAGCCTAAACCGCTGGAGCTAGGCTAGAAACACGAATTAGATATGAACGTACATTATCACTAGTAGGTTAAGAATATATTACAAAATGTTTCGAAAGATGACATATTAGATCCAAAATGTCGGACCCAAAAATTCACTTTCCACACCGTTTCAGCTAGAGAAATGAAATTTGTCATAAAGGTGTATCATCACGAGTAGTTTAGGTAAATATTACAATACGTTGAAAACGTCGCCATCTTGGATTTAAAATGGCCACCCAAAATCCAATTAATATTCTTTGTATTTTATTCTTAATTTTGGTTGTTATCGCTGTGCGTGTGTTCTTTAATTCGTAGTTTGTATCCTGCATCTATAAATAATTAAACAATATGAAGGAGCCGATAATTTGTTTACTTAGCAACCTCAATATATCAACATAACATTTGCTTTAATAGATTATGGTTAGCCTGCGTCATCATCTGAATACTCCCAAATTATATTTCTTTGGCTGCCAGATATCAAATATGGTCCCATTGATTACATTTTAACACTTTGCTAGCAGTGATATCCAAAGAGCTATGTCTCATTAATGTTTGGTATCAATAGCTAAAGAACTTCGTATATCAACCAGAATCTACACACAAGTACACATATGTACATATCACAAATTTACCATATTTAGCTTCATTCTTAGTTTTCGAATCAAACTAGTATAACAATAACATCACTATTCAAACATATTGAATCACCACATTTGAAGTTGCTATTATAAAATTCAAGAAGTATCTCGAAAGTATCTTATTTGATCACAACTTTTTTTCACAAACAAGGCTCAACACGCCTTTTTGTTTAAAACAGGGTATTTAAAACTAATTATGAAATTTACTAATTTCATAAGTTTATCATTGACATTTGTCACCAATCAGGAACCATTTATTTAAAAACAACATCATATTTCATTAAAAATAATTACCATTTAAGTATACGCTAAAATGTTGTTAGGGGGGTCCAGTTTTGAACTCTTGATTCCGATTTCTTATCCAGGGGCCCTTCCCCCCCCAAAAAAAAAACTAGTACAGATTTTAAGATCATTCACTTGCGTTTTTGACTTTTGGCCAGTTTTTTTTTAATTGGCCGCACTGTGCGATAGAATATAAAAGTCGTTTATTCCCTATCGTTACCGTTAAGAACGCAACCGTTCTTAACTTCCGCAACCGTTAAGAATAATCATCCTGTATATTTTCAATGTCAACTTCATTGATATTAATCGCGCGATTAGGAGTTTTTGGATTAAATAGAAACATAAGTTGCCGGTGCTAACCGACATTTTATTTCTCTAGTAACCTTGTTTCTACTTTATACATATGCTCCAAAGTATTTAAATTTGTTTACTTTTTTATTATCTCATTCTTAACTATTTCCTTCATTCTCCGTGTTTCGGCTTGTTATCATGTAATTTGCTTTCTCTACGTACACCTGTAGATCTATCTGATCGCAAGCTTCTATACAGAAATCTGTGTTATTTTGTAGTGCATCTATATCGTTCCCTATTAAATCTAAATCATCCACGTATGCCATTGGTTTAAGTTAGTTCAAGTCATTAAATATTAGTACCTTTTGTCCGCTCTTATTTTTAGAATTGGACATTATAATGCAAAGTTAAAAATAATAGTAGCGGCAAGGAATCACCACGCTTCAGTCCGCTACGAATCTCGAAGCTTCCTGACATATTATTACCTATACATATTCTGCTTATAAGGTCGTTGAGACACATCCTTTCTAACTGAACAAGTTTTTTGATTATTCCAAATCATACCAAGATCTTGTATATATATATATATTTTTCCTTTTGATAGAATCATATTCTTTCTTAAAATCTATTAACAACTGGTAAACCGTCCCATTGTATTCCCATTTCTTTTCTAATATTAGACTCAAGGTGAAGTTCTGATCCAACGTAGATCTATTTCTTCTAAATCCACATCGTAATATCGAATTATCTCGTCAACGCAAACATTTAGACGTGTTAACAGGATATTACTCAACAGTAAATAATATGTTGGGAGTAAAGGGATTCCGCAGTAATTATTACAGTCAGATTTATAAAATCTTTTTAATGAACTGAAACTATTATTGGGATTTTACCTTCCTTTGGAAGCTCCTCCTTCCTCCATAAAGCACTTATTAATTTATGTATTGCCTCGACTAGTACCGTTCCTCCCGCTTTAATTATTCGGCTGGAATGCTGTCAATTTTTTGCGATTTGATTTTTCTTTTTCAAATTTTTTTAGTGATATTTTGACCTCGATCTCGGTACGTTCGGGTATTCACGGTTCTGCGATATCGATTTCAAATTCCTTTTTTATCACCTGTGTGTATGTTAAGAAGTTTGTCAAAGTGTATAGCTTTTCCATACATCAAGAATTTTAATCGGAACAGCCTGAATTTGTCTGGTAACCTTTTCGTAACGAGTTTACCATTTTACATACGAGGGGGGTTCAAAAAGTAATGCCTCCCTCATTATATATTTTTTCTATTACAACTACTGACTTATCTATGCATGATATTATAGACATAATCTTACTCTACTAATGTACGGGGTTTTGTTCAAATTAAGTAATTAGAACCATGGATCTGAAGCTAAAAGAAAGAGTCGTCATCGAATGTTTGGCGAAAGAAGGTTGTCCACCTAAGGAAATCCATAATCGCTTGACAAATATTTATGGGGATGCGGTAATGGACATTAGCAATGTGCGGCGTTGGGTGAAGAAGTTTAGCAACGGAGAAACAGAAATCGCAGATAAACCAAGAAGCGGCCGGCCGACAACATCGATCACAGATGCAAATCGAGAACGTGCTGAGGAATTGATTCGAGGAGACAGGCGCACTACTGTTGAGAGTGTTGTTGATGCATTGAGCATCTCGTAAACACACTTAGGAGACTTAAGGAAGCAATACAAAAGAAGATACCACTGAAAGACATTCCATCAAGATCCATCACAATAATGCACGTCCACGCACGTCATTTTTCACAAATCAGGCGATTGCGAAAATGGGCTGGTCAGTTGTGCCTCACCCACCCTACAGCCCTCATTTGGCCCCTTCTGACTTCTATCTGTTTGGCCCTTTAAAAGAACACCTACGTGGTTGCCGATTCAATGATTTGGATGACGTTAAAACAGCTGTCAAATCATGGGTCAAAATGCAACCTCCTGAATTTTTCCAAAATGGTTTTGACGCCTGGGTTCAAAGATGGCGTACATGTGTTCTAATTCATGGAGGCTATATTGAAGGGTAGGTTTCTGTAGAGAAAAGTTCACGCTACGATCTGCAATAGCTTTTCTTGTTCTGTGTTCATTAATACATTTTTTGTGACACAGGAGGCATTACTTTTTGATCTCCCCTCGTAGATCTATATTTGCCTTACCGTGTTGTTCTATCTCCTGAATTTAGTGCATACGATATTTTCTCGTTTTGTTTCTAATCCCGCTCGTGGCTTTACATTTCGAGTTACTGCAGTGGTGTGTATTTGCTTCGGTTTTATTGCTTAGCCATCGCTGCCTTGCTTGTTTCCGTCCTTCACCTTAATGTAATCATCATGAAAGCACGGCTTGCTTTTGTCCTTCTTCTCATCTACAAGTTCTTTTGCTGCACTCTTTGCTGTGTCACGAATTGCCTCGTACACCTTATTCAAATCAATTTCACTATTATTACTAGTGTCATCTTCGTTATTACTCGAGTCGGATAAGATTTCGAATCTTTTTTTAGATTTCGATTTAGTAATCTGCCTTTACGCCGGGGAGTTTTAAATTAGAAATACAGTTGTTTTGATCCTTTGCTTTCCCTGATCACGATGCATAACTTATCTCCTAGCATTTGCCAGTGTCATCATCCGCTCTTCTGTAAGGCTTAATTCATTATTTTGCAGTGTTTTCACCTACCTTACTAATACGTGATCGATCTGGTTGTATGTTTTGGTATCCGGAAATATTTACGTGTATTTGTGTATATATTTGTGTTCAAATTACGAGTTCTTTAATATATTCTTCAATGTCGCAAAGGTTATCAGTCTTTCTCCATTGTTGTTGCTCTTTTCGTGAAGACTTGATTTGCCTATAGTAGATCTAAAACTTTCTTTTCTGCCTGTTTTCGCGTTGAAATCCTTCAATTCTCGTATTATACTTCGGTAATCGATCAAACAACCTATCAAACTAATCGTAAAATGTATCTTTGTCGTTATCATCAGCCTCTTCGGACGGAGCATGGACATTTATGCACCATGAAATACGTATCATAATGTAGGATAGTCTTTTGTTTATGAACTCTATATTCTGAAGAGCGGAAGAGTACTGTTGTTAATTAGAAATCGTGTTCCAAAATGATGTGATTGAGTTTCTCCCGTAGTAGAAAGTGCATTTGTCCTGGCGAATGCTACCTTGACAATGCCGAGGATTTGTTGAATTGCTTGTGTGAGTCTCGCTACTACCGTCTAAAGAGCGCCCATTTGGATAAAGTTTGTAGGTTTCACGTTCTTATTCTAAGGTCTTTCATAATTCTGTTCTTGAAGACCCCCTTCAAACAGTCCTCTCCCGGAGATTCGAATGAGGGACAAGTTTACTTCCGGAATATTTTACCCTAGGAGAATCCATAGAACCATTTGTAACCATTTCTTTAAATGATTTAGCGATGTAGAGTTGTCAGCTCTACGACTTCGCAGCAAAAGCAGCCATTTAAATTGTAGTCATCCGTCCGTCTCTGAGCCTTGCCGATGTCATTAATCTTAAGCCTCAGGGTGGTAATGGTGAAGCTGATTCCCTTCATCGTGATGTTTGGAGTTACCTTCCTTTCGCCCGTTTGACACGACAGCATTTATGCTACGATGAATTTTAGTGATAGTAGGAGTCCAGAGTGTGAAAGCAAGAATGCTACAATAGGGCAAGCTGTTATGATATACAGGAAATCAATAACATTTTTGCTTTTCACGCTGGCACACTGGTATCACATAAATTCAATCGTGTCAAACGAGTCTTAGCTTTGTAGATTCCTCTACTAACTGCAAGGCAGCGGTACTGGTCTTTGTCCGCCTCGGAATATTTCCGGTACCCACCATGTCTGATCGACACTCCCTTATCCGCATCCTGGGGAGGCGCCTGGTGAGAGACCTCTAACTCCATCCCGGTGACGCTAGTGACATTCTGAAAAAAAAAATCAGATGTATTGGATGTTACTTGCCCCAATTTCCATTTAAAAAATAGTTTTATCTTACGTGGTGGATCGAAGATGGTGGACGCAGTATGGATCATGCGTCAGAGACGCAGTACTTTGCCTCATTTAGATTTGATATGGTCACACTGATGTAGCGTCATTTCTGTAGAAAGAGAAACAGTCGGTCCACTTCACAAGGGAAATTACATATCTTCTCAATCACCAACTGCTTCTAGATCCAATTGTGAAACGTAGGAACTCATCTTATTTCTTTTCACATTGAAGACTGTCAGCTGTGAAAGTTTCATCCAAATGTGAGCGTAACGTCGAAAGTTTTCCTTCTTAGAATTCATTGAAAAAAAAAAAAAAAATATCCACAGGTTGTAATATGATTTAACGTTCACTATTATTTTTAAAAAAAATGTACTTTATATTCCAAATAGCGATAAAATATTCTTAAAAATGCGCAGAGAATTTTCAGACTGTAGTGAACACCAGACATATTCCCGAAAGTCCGTCGTTAGCTGCTCAGT
>JAGDQP010055867.1:0-13052 GCA_022664845.1 Lepisma saccharinum
TTATTATTATTATTTATTAATAGGTGGATACCTGAAAGTTGTTTTGTTAGAAAGTAAGTTTCCAGTTCTCCTTGCTTTTACTTCATAATTGTTGTGTTTATTATTTTCAGAAGCGGAGCGGGCTTTTAGTAAAATAGTGGAAGAGGAAGAGGCTCGTTTATCCAAACGAAGGCAAAAAGTGGATCTGTTGAAGCAGGAGATCGAGGAAAGGGAGATGGATTTGTTAGAGACTGACCAGGCGAAACAACTGAAGGAGAGGCTGGAGAAGAGACAGGAAGTAATGCGGGGATTAATGCAAGAACTGAATCGCATGGTAACGAACGAACTTAACGTAGAGTTCTCTTTTTAATCTTATTGTTTCAATGTATGTCTTTTGACAAGGGAGACAGTTTAGCGCAGTTTTTCTCAACAGGTGTGCCGCGAAACTTCATAGTCTTTCTGCTTTTGCTGGTAAAAGTAATTTAAATAATTTCATTCAAAATTATTTTGATAAAGGACTAAGAAAAAAATATTATTATTATTATTAGAAGGGTTAAACATGTTTATTTTACAGGGAAACTATGATTTGTTTACTTCTTACAATAAAAGATTTGAGTTATTGATGACTAACTCGTCCGTTAGTGTGCTGCGGGAACACACTACAAAGGATAGTGCGCCGCGATCAAAAAGAGGTTGAGAGCCACTTGTTTAGTGCTGTCATAGATTAGGGGTGACAATGCAGATGCCAAAGAGTGGAAAGCGTAGCTGCTAATTTCTCCTTCAGAGTTTCCAAGCATCTTGGAAATAATGGAATAGTTCCCCGATTTTTTTTTTTTTTTAATCGTGTTTTGAGTGGAAAAATCCTGCATATTGTAGTCCTGGAATTTTGGTATTGGTCCTGGATTTTTTTTAAAAATTGAAATGTTTTTAACTGTAAAATATCTTTCTTTTAAGAAGTAGAGGAATAAGAGAAAAGAACTATATAAGAAGATTACTGAAATACTGTAAATAATGCAAAAAAGAAAGATGGTGATGATGCTTCATGACGCAAGTATTGCTTTAGAAACAGAAACAAACGAGTTAGGGGAACTAGCAGAAAAGAAACTAGATTCCAGTCTTCGAAAAGGTCTGAGAAATAAAGGAAAGAATCGCTTTATTTGGAGGAGGAACTTGCTCAATTGCAAGAGAAAGTAAATCTGGTGTAAATGCTAATAAAATTACTCTCTGTATATTGTTTCTAGTCATTAGTTTGATTTTAGCTGCTTTGAGTCACAGAAGTTTATTCAGTTAGGAAGAATTTCTGTTGTAGGTCTAGCTTTTTTTTCTTATAAGTCTGTCGTTTTCTCTCCTAGCAGCGTTATCTGTGTCTGCATTTGATTCTTTTTGGATTGGAAATGTAAAATAAAAAGTAAATGTGTTTTCTTTTTCCTTTGGAAACTATACAAAAAGAACTGAGGGTGCCTGTGAGGTCACTTAGAAAAGGTTCTTTTTGTAACTTGTTTTCATAGTTCTCATAATCACTAACTTTATTCGAACCAAGCTAATCTTCGTCTTTTTCTACTCAGCGACACAGCCAACTTGTACAAACAAGCTGAACTACTTCGATTTTGCCTTATAGAAAGCCAGAACATAACGCTGTGAAGTTTTGATTCCTTACCTTTTTCGCAGATCATGCAGCTCTATTTTTAGTTGTTGTCAATCATGTTTTGTTCGTCTGTCCGCAACACAGACTAGCAGTGAAAGCACAGAAATGGACTTCAAAATTAAGTTCAGCGTCCTCGATCAATTCACCCTTTTTTAATCCCGTGAAGCTACAAATCCAGATCCTTTACATTGGATTAGCTTCTATTTGGAACCTTGAGGCTAGCGCCTTAGTGAAAGTTAATAGAAACTGACTTCAGATTTGATATCACGGAACTCTTATGGTCCCGCGCTATCGCTGACATTGATCCTCGCTTCGTTCGTCCGTCTGTTCGTGTCAGAAAAATAGATTTCATGAACCTCAAGGTGTTGAGACGTGGTTGAGGTATCGTTGGAAAGGCCTAGACTAGACAAGATCAGAGCAGCCGGAACCATCTTCATTGGTGCAGTGGGTCTAGAGATAGTGGGGACATTCAAGTTTTTTAATGTTGTCCTATGGCAAATGTGTCGGGTGCAAGGGATACGCGCTGCGTGATAGTGCAGAGCCTTCGTGATCGTTAGTAGAACCGCAGTTCTCACCTGTTTATCTGGTGTCGCGATATGTGTCGACCCTTTAACTTCTCTCATTCAAACTTTTAACCTATCATTGCTGTATTATTATTACTATTAAGTCAGTTATTATTTACCATTATTCCATTCTGTGAAATCATTTACTGTTTTCTTCACTTTCACTACTCACAGCAAGGTGCGATTTCCCGTAATAACTTTTCTTTCCAGTAATTTTGTAGTTTACGCACTTGACTACATTGGCATCCTAGTTAACGACTAGGTTTATTAAAATTTCCAGCACTCTTGCTGATCACTACTGGAAACACAATCGTTTTATTTTAAAAGCGTAGTGGTAGGCCAGAATACAGACAAAAGTTCGGGCTGCCCAAATTTGTACCGTGACTTTTCTTTTTTCTTTCCTTGTTCCAGCGTGGTTCCACTTAGACTGCCTTTATGCACAAAATAATTAACATCATCTAAATTATTACCCAGTCTCCGTGGTCTAGCGCTGACTTCAGATAAGCACTGGGCAATCGACAGGGATAAGTCACTCTCATTTTTGCCATCTTGGCAGGTTTTCCTGTCTCACTATACTAATACCGGAATGTTACTTTAATCTGGCTATACTTTCCCGATTTCTTCTCCCTGGCTGTATCAAAGTTTCAGACGTGACAGCCTTAAAGTGCTGAAAAGACGAGAAATGTACAGTTTCAATCTAACTTGTTCGTTCTTTTCGATTTGCTGGAAACATTGCTCAACTAAATTTATAATTCCATTCCTTAGTTATGACATCCTGTCTTTGGGGTGACTATCTCGCTATGTAAAATAAAGACTAACATCGGTTCTAATTTTTCCTCTATTGTACTTTCAAACCATTTGTTCGTAACTGGTTTCACGTGAAAAAATTAACTTCGGCACCCAATTATATGCTCTTGCCTTATTGACGAAAGCTTACCGTGTGTTTTTTTTTAGTAAAAAAAAAAAATGTTTATTTTACTGCCCTTTACACGTAAATAGCCTCTTTTTATATCTTTATCATATTCCTATAGTTCGTGCATACATCCATTATTTGCTTAGTTTGTTCACATGCTGGAAGACGCACAGAGTGAATGGACAGTATTTGAATTACGTTTGCCAACAGATAAAGTATTTGCGAATTAAGATGATCTACATTGTCATCCATTGACCTATTTTGTGTTGCTAACTCCCAAAATATGGGAACGATATCTACTTATAAATTTTCTTTCTTTCTTTTTCTGGGCTTCCGATGGGTTATTATATTATGTTTAGCTTTGTTGGGATTAAATGAATATGCAAGGGAGATCAAATCATGACGGGCCATGAAAAGATGTTGCTATATGATTAATGGCTGGCTTTGATCTTGCTTCTTGAGTAATGTGAGGGTCTCAGAATATAGTGTCTAGAGTCTATGGCATCGCTTGAATTCCATAAGACGTTGATGTTTATTTACATCGTCTATTACTATACAGTGTTTATATTTGTCTTTGATCTTAAACATATCTTTTTCAGAAACTTTTTAAGTTGCCTAGTGGCGTGTTTGGGGGACGGTAGACCACAGCGATCGTAATTTTTCTAATCGATATTTTGATTTCGAAAATAATTTATTGAACACTACACACGTATTCAGTAGGTGACTGCAGATTACTCTACCGTTTATATCCTCCCTTAAGTATATACGAACACCGCGGCCCCTTTTAACGTCCTATCATTTCTTAAAATACTATAACCTTTGGAGTTTATCTAACTAACTTGGTGTTGTACGTTTAAGCCGCGTTTCTGACAGAAGAAATTAAAGGGGTTTAACATCTCTGAATAAATCAGGAATCTCGTCTATGTGCAATGGAGGATTTTCTGCCTGGTTCGGATTGAGCCCAAAAGTGTGAATGTAGAATCGGGGCCCGAGTGCAGGGTTCTGGTCTACATACAAGTGTCGCTGATATCGAAGTTGTATACGAAAACTTCGATACTACAGTTCTTTTGTCTAAAACTGAAAGTTAACGTAACAATTTGTTGGGAATAGGCTATCTGGACTAACTTCTTGGATTACCCTCGTACTATCGTCCTTGAAAGGCTGCACCCAATGACACCCAGTTGGTCAGCTAGGAGCATCATTATCACACACTGCCCGTAACAGATTCACAGTGTCTGGTGGTGGTACCGAACCGCCGTAGCCCAGTGGTAGAGCGTTGACGTAGCATTCGGAAGGTTGTGGGTTCGATCCCAGCGACCGACCATCCTGACTGAGGTTTTTCCAAAATTTTTCCTCAGTCACACCAGGCAATGGTGTGGATGGCACCTTCAACATAGGCCCTGGACGACACCTTCCTGTATCATTTCCCCTCCCCTATCCCGGCCTGAGCCTTAGATGCTTAAAGGTCATAAATAAAATTCAAAATTTCTGATGTTGTTACACCTTGTTTCCACAAACAACAGACCAAGGTCACTAATAAACCATGGTTGCTTTTCCCTAACGCAAAAAATGTTCCATTCCATTTAGACGACTTTTGGTACTGACCTAAATTCCTACGTTCGATTTTTAGTCATTGCCGCAAACATGTTTTCTGTATGATTTTCAACTAATTTCCGCCAAAAGTCTTGGCGTGAGGAGTAATTTAATTTTTTGGTGCTCCTTGTCACATGAGCTAGGTGCATGTATGTATGTGCTCATGCCATATATGTTTCTGTGAATGGAGATTTCTTTTCTATGTTCTGTTCTTGTAGGGTTCCAGAGATGATGCTCAGCTGGCGCAAATGGAGGAAGAAGTTCGGAGGTACTGCAACAAATTTGAAATGCAGAAAAAGCTCCTAAATAATTACCTTGAACCATCACCACGTACAGAAGCCGATCTATTCAACGTAATGAAAAAGCAGAATGAAGTGTCCAATGAAGTGAAAGAGGTAAGCTGTTTCGCAGTGTCATTTAATAAACCTTTTTCGTGTTTTCTGGTACACCGTAAGCGCAGAGTACGTATAGGTCAGAAAATTTCGAGATTCGCACCGAATTGAAACTGCGTGATGCCTTGTCTCTACTGCACTTTAACTTTCCATTAAAGTATGCGATTCTAAAATTGAAAGAAGAAAAAGGATTAATATTGAGTGGATTGAACCAGTTGTTCGTTTACGCGGATGATATAAATTTAACGGGGGACAATGTAGATGCATTGCGAGGGGATAGGCCTGAAGGTGAACGTAGAGAAAACAAAATACATGATAACAAATTGAAACACAGAGGAGGAAGGAAATAGCAATTAGGAGTGAGATCATAAATTAAACAAGTTTATATAATTAGAACCATATGTAACAAGAAAAGATGAGATCATGAAAGAATTAAAATGTTTTGTATCGGGCAACGTGTGTTTCTATTCAGTCCAGAAGATTCTAACCTCGCAATTGGTATCAAGAAACCTCAAATTGAAAATATACAGAACGGTTATTCTACCGGTAATAGTTCTATGAATGCAAGACTTAAATTGCGGGTGTTCAAAAATAAGGTTTTCAGAAAGATATGCAGACCTAAACGGGACGATATGACCGAAAAATGGAGGAGACAGCATAATGAAGAACTCCACAGGTTGTGCGATTCACCTGATATGGTACAGTCACGGAAATAAGTACTGCTCGAGTCTAGCAATTCTTTAGTGTATGGTCTGGCATTTAGTTTCTATTTAACGTACATTTATGGATTAGATGGTACCCTTTAGGCTCAGACATGTAATTCTTTAATCATAACTGCCTCTCTCCCCCGTAAATATAATTTAAATAAAATATTAAATGTTAGTTTTTATTCAACTCCCGTAATACATATTTCCGTGACTGTACAAAGATGCCCGATGTCTAAGATTGACAGGCTATGTAACTCGGATCGAGAAAAAAACAGAGATTGTATTCCATTGTGGCTCAGAAGCCGGAGGAAAAGAGGGCGTTAGGAAGACCGAGACGACGTTGGGAGGAGCATATTAGAAGTGACCTTCGAGATGTCCGTGATGAAAACTGGCTTCATATTGTCCAGGATAGAATCTGGTGAATTTTATTTATAACCTTTAGGCATCTAAGGCTTAGGTCGGGATAGGATAGGTGAAAGGATTCGGGAAGGTGTCGGCCAAGGCCTATGTTGAAGGTGCCATCCCAGCATTTGCATGGTGTGACTAAGGAAAACCTCAGTCACGAAGGTCGACCGCTGGGATCGAACCCAGAACCTCCCGAAGTCTACTCCAACGCTCTATCACTAAGCTACGGCGGCTCGGTGTCCAGGATAGAATCCAATAATGTTTGTTACTGCGGTGATGAACTTGCGAATTCCCTAATCTGTAGAGTTTGTTAGTTAGTTAGCTGGTCAGGTATTCTCTTAACTCGGCTCCTGGTGATATGTGATCGAAGTTAGTAAAGGTTGTATAACAATGCTTTTGGTGTACCCGGAGAATGAGAGTGTCAGTGACCACCCCCAGAGGAAGTGTTAGAAAAATGCATATAAAATAGTACATTTTTTGCTCTTTTTATTGATACACTAGCTGATACGCCTGCTCGTTGTTGCGGGAACAAACGGACTCATGGAGAGTTTGGTACAGAATGGTCCCATTGTGTGGATTTAAGGACTGAAAATATAGTTGGTTGTTATCCCATGTACTGGGATTAGACATAGCCCATGATCCTCCCATAATCAAAAGAACTCTGCAAAATATGGGGCTTGTAGCTTTCATGGTATTCATTTGACGCGCAATTGTTTTTAATAGATATCTCATGTATTATGATACGTCAGTGTATAAAATATGATCAGACATAGCCTACAGCATTTTCCTAGCCAAGTGAAGGATGTATGCAAAGTTTGGTGAAAATTCATCAAAGGGTGCGAATTTAAGTATGTATTATGACAAGTCAGTGTGTATATTGGGACGAGACATATACAGTCTTTCCCTGCTCAGATGAAAGCCTATGCCTTAGACTTGTAGTGAACTTAGGGATACCTCCTTTCTGTTTAATAAAAGCGGGCTAGGCTCTGTACCGGGAGTTCTGAGAGTATCAGTACATAGGAGGTCCAGGTGTGCATCCACGAGTGTTACCATTTAGGCTTCAATAGGGGTTTTTAGAGCCATCCTAGACTTTACTAATTTAGTTAATTTGTACTTATTAATTGAGTGGTTCAGTGAGTGATATATATATATATATATATATATGTGTGTGTGTGTGTGTGAGTATGTGTGTGTCAATAAAGACCTGATTATTATTTGCATACGTTTGGCATTTGTTTGTAATCTGATTATCACTGTTTGTTGTCAGATGTTCTGTTGAGCATCCAAAGTCATGCAATAACAAACAGTGATCATTAGATGTCAAACAAGTGCAAGTAAGTGGTAGTCAAGCCTTTATTTACTTTGTGAGATAGCTCACTCTCACTGATTCACTGAATTATTTAACCAAGACTTTTTTGATAACCCGAAAGGTTTTTCTTATAAACTTATAAGAAACAGTCGTGTCTTTTTAAAGTAATAAGACGACCAGATTTTCTGCATCCTAATCCGGGACACTAAACCTGAAAGTCATATCAAGCAAACCAAAGGGAAAAAAAAAACAAAAAAAAAACAGGAACCCGAATTTACTATCAATTGTTATATGTAATAAAATTATTGCCTCACTTATTAAAATTTTCCGGGCACGTTTAATAAAATCCGGGACGAATCTGCGTCTTTGTTGAACCCTAAAAAAAGGGACAAAGGGTTAGAAATTGTGGATGTCCCGGGAAATCTGGGACATCTGGTCACCTTAAAAGTAACAAACAAGCGACAAACATGCAGAGGTAAGTAACACTAGAATTAATTTGGATGTAAATTGTATTTATGGCCTTTAGGCATCTAAGGCTCAAGCCGACTAACACTAGAAAATGAAATGCTTTCCTACAACTCTACATATGAGCGCCATCTTGTACTGAATCTTTTGTGCTTAACAACTGATAAACATGCGTCGGAGGAGGAATTGGCTGGCAAAAAAAAAAAAAAATAGCTTTACCATCATGTGTTAAGACTAAGACTCAAGAAGTAAAGAAAAAGGGAAATTTAAATAATATTCTTATGTCTCATAGAAGTAATAAGTGTTCTTGATGCCTACAGTTAAAAATATCAATTTCTTTATGCTTCAACGCTGGACGGTGAAAATCGGGCCGAAAATCAGGATGGTCCCCACAGAATCGGAGTCGTTGGCAACCCTGAGTAAACTCGAAAACTTTGTACTCTGCCCTTATGTTTTCTATCTATAATTACAAATTTAACTGATTGTAACGTAACAGTTATAAATGTTAAAATATTTGCGTTAGGGAGTGTTTGTCAAGGTGACCCAACCAGGTCGGGTTCGGACCACTTAAAAATAAAATAAAAAAGAACTTTAAAACGGTGCTTTTTTAACTTTTTGTGTTTTTTAATGAATTCAGAGATGAGAGCACGTCATAGAAGTGCATTATATTTAAGACTTGTATTTTGGATTGTTATAATACAGATCACGACTGTCATTATAACTCTAGATAGAATAATATTACTATCTAAAATCTGCTACCTTTGTGATGTTGAAATACAGAGAAGTATTTACGCTCAGTCAATGCTCCAATACAAACTGTTAAATAATATATTTAAAACATTTGATTTTGTAACCAACTAAAATTATTAACTCTTATATTTGAATTTTGAATTTAATTATTAAGACCTTTACGCAACTTTGCCTTAGGCCGATATTAGCTCTTATAAATAGATATAGATTTAAAAAGTAAACAGCACTATTGTGTTCTGATGGGTTGGTGTCCCGGGCGGCCAAGTAGTAATCCAGTCCCTGCTCAGACGAACCAATGGAATCATCCCGAATAGGAGTTTCCCTCGTTTTACTCAGTTTCACCTGGTGAATGGTGCAGTGCTGGGACCTACAATTATCGTGATCTACGAACCACGCAGTGGCTTGAATCCGGTGCACAGACCAAATGCGGTCACTACTCTAAACAGAGCATCGCTGCTTCAAGCCTCCCGACTCCACAGTAGGGTCAGTTGGTTCGCATTCGAGAGTTCTTGGGTTCGATACCAGTGGCCGACCGACCGTCCGGACTGAGGGTTTTGGGGGCTTTTCCTCAGCTACACAAGGCAAATGCCGGGATGGTACGTTCAGCTTAGGCTTATTCTTTCCTCTATCGTCTCCCGGCTTTAACCCGTAAACCTCTAAACGCTATAAATAAATTACATTTCCACTGAGATCTGTACCTGTCGTTATGTTTACATGAATTCACATTTTATCTCCCCCCCCTCCCCCAAGGAAACTGAAAAACTCAATTAAACCCGCCTGGGCCCAGGTAAATTGTTTAATTTATTTTTTTATTTTTTTTTAACAAAAAGGGATGTTTTCAAACCCTGGTAAGGGAGAAACGGAATACAATTTCTTACTACGTCTTCTCTTAATTTCGAACAGTGAAAACCAGGCTGATTCTGAGGTCAATGTCAGAACATTACTAAGTTTCTATTACAAATTGACAGCAGTGTCTAAAATATTGTAACCCACCATGTGATCAGAACATTTCTTTGATCGAATATTGTCAACTGTCTAGCAAAACGTGGTTAAATATTGCATAGTGAAATTTAGCGTGTTTGAACATTATTTAAATCTCCATGCGTGCAATGATTTCTACCAAATTTTGCATACGTGTTCCTTTGGTCTAGGAACAGGAGCTCGAGGTATTTTAAGTCACCGGAAGTGACTGTGGCGCGAACTAATTATTGAAAACAGTATTTCCATTGTTGATAACAATGATAATCAATAAATATTTTAGATTTTGTTTTAATTCAAATTTTGATTAATGCAAAACGAAAAATAATAACTTAATTTGATTAACTAACATTTAAGGAATGTGTAAAACGTTAGATATGGGTAAATGCTACTACTACTAGTAGTATTAGTAATAGTATTAGCACTAGTTGTTTTCAATCACCCAGCACCAACGAGCGGGCAAATCAGCTAGTTATTATATACAATGATTGTGAACAGCGGTTTTAAAATATATGTATTTTGGTTTTCCTTGTTGTTTCTAGGTGAGGTTTTGTTATTTGAGTGCTTATATTTTATACCCAGGTTCCTTTGTGTCATTGTGTTTTCCGAAACTTCAATTATCTCAACAGTCGTGCTGTTAGATTAGCTACTTGAATGTCTGATTCAAATATATATGCTTTACATTTGAGAAACTTGCAATAACGTTCAGATGGAAGTAGTATGCGACCGCGGTGCTTAAGTTGACTTCAGGTGTGCTTGCCTAGGGACGTCATCCCTTAATCTTGTGATGGGTTTAAACCGTAGATGTTTAAACAGTCTAATAATCTAAATTTCATCAATAAGTAACTAATTGTTCAATAACCACAAAGCTAAGATTTGCTCGTATCACAATGGAATCAAGAGTCGATCAGTTGTTTTACGATCTTTACATTAGTTAGCCATCGCAAATGTTTTTCTTTTTTCTTTGCATTGTTCAGTACCTTCAATAAAAATACAGGGCACCTCTGTTTTCATCTGTTGGCTCGGAATGTCAGAAAAGAATAAGCAAAGCTTGACCCCCTATCGCTTGAATGCTTAAACGAGCCCAAAGTGCTCGCATAGAAACGTCATATCTCAGACTTCTGACAGGTTTAGACCATAGTTGACTTTCTAGCTCATAAATATAATAGTAGTATATAAACAAATGAATGAACTTGAAGATTTGTGGGTCACGGGATTGTGGTCAATCAAGCTCATTGATTGTGGATAACCCCTTTTACATGTGAGCACTTTTCCAGAGAGTTGTTTTTCTTTTTTTATTATTATTACGTGTTGGCCGGTACTGGAACACTACCACTACCTGCTTCCAAAATGAAGCGAGTTCCTTCGTACAATGGAATATTTGTAAATGAGAAACCTCACTTTTTTTTTTACCTTTTGTGTAATTTGTAGCTTTATAATGCTGTTGGAAGGATGAGAGAAGTGAGTAGTCGCTCTGTGCCTGAAGAGAAGCATTTTGATTATGAGTCTAGTAACGACAAGGTAAGTTTATGTTATTTGATGCATGCATAAGGAGAATGGAGCATCTTTTTGCATGATATTCATTCCTAACAATAAGAGCATTGACTAACTTTTATCAGGAGTATTTTATTTTCAAAGTATTAGCGCATGAAATATGTTTCAGGACTAGTGTTTGTCTATGTAGTGCTATTAACTAATTCCCAAGCAAGTAACTATTAGAAAATCTTGAAATAAAGAAATACGTTTACAACATGTAGTGTTTTCTTTAAATTCTGTCTCTTTAGCATAATATATGTACACTACAAGGACAGAAGTGATTGGACGCATATAAGTGGTTACGTTACGGTATGGGATTATTTTAGCGGTACGGAGTGAGTCCACTGGTTGTAGCCGACCAAAGTAGGTGAATGTTTTTTTCCAGGACGACAATGTTTCTTGTCATTTGAATTGTATTTATGACCTTCAGACCTCAGTCAGGATGGTCGGCCGGTGGGACTGAACCCACCACCTCCCGAATGCTAAGCCAACGCTCTACCACTGAGCCACGGCCGCTCGGTGCCCGTTGTCATGTTTTATGGGCTACTGTATAGTGGTATACAGAGAAAAAGGTCTCTCGTTAGACTGACCTCGAGAACTTCTAAAAAGGATGAAAGCGTGGGTCCGGTCTAGGCCGATTCGACCTTGTTCACTGATAAAGTTGGTTCCTGTACTGTGGGATATCGAGCCTCATCCACTCCAGAGACGTGTGGGCAATTTATCTAAAGGTTGCTTTACTCGTTGCACTTGATGGATCGTCGATTATTGTAAAATAAATACTATTGGTGTACTTCCACAGAGTGTCCAATCACTTCTGTTCATGTAGTGTATTGCGAACTTGTGAAATGGTTTGATATTTTCGTGTATAAAGTGCCTTGAATTTATATATTCTCGTACGTAAGCTGTGAAATAATAAGTTTACGGACTGTAATATGATTTTATTAATAAACCATAATGATTAATTAGGTGGTGTATATCTAGTGATGTGAGATGAAAAGTGTTTCGTTTAACATTTCTCATTCTTTTATGTCGGTTTTAAATGCAAGAAACAGCTACATCCTTTTACTTTTAATTGGTAACATTGTAATTTAAGTGTATATTTTGTTGGTCACCTACCAGGCACCTTCTCAGGTGGCCGATAGGGGAATGCTGACCAGATATGGTAGGTACTGGAAATATTCCGGAGCGGACCAACATCAGTACTGCTGTCTTGCAGTTAGTAGAAGGATCTGCAGAGGCTAAAGGAAGGTAACCCCGAACAAAAACTGTCATGGTGAAGAGAAGATGGATAGAGAACGTCATCTTTGATGTTTGCCTTTAGTGCAAGGTCGTGAGTTGACAATTCTACACCGTTAAACAATGTCAAGAAATAGTAACAAATGGTTCCAAGGGTTCTCCTGAGGTAAACTTGTTCTCCATTCGGATCACCGGCCAATTGCACTGTTTCAGAGGGTTTGTCACATGCATTGCTATGGTGAAAGAAGTTTGAGACCAAAAAGTAAAGCTACTCCCTGCCAACCTTCGTTCGTTCCGTGTATATGATGGGGTAAGAGAATAGACAAGTAAAACTTACTATAGCCCACACACAAATCCCACCTCAGACCTTCACTTAGAAGAATACAATGGTAGTTTTGCACCGCAGGTCACAATTATGGGCGATTTGCTCCCGCCATCATTGGACTTTTCATTTCATTCGTTCCAACCTTTATAGACTTCAAAGATTTCAACATTAGGTCAGCTTGGATTTAAAGTATTATTCACTTTTTCAAACAGAAAATTTATTATAATAACGCGTCGGTGTACAAACAACTTACTAA
>JAGDQP010055868.1:0-13052 GCA_022664845.1 Lepisma saccharinum
AAGTCTATCTTTGATGATTCTTTCACACACCACATACAAAATAGATAAAAGAGAAATGGGTCTGTATGAAGAGACATGGGTCTTATCTCCAGATTTCAGAATGGGTATAATATTATAAAAAGTGCGTAAGACTGTTTGTTTCAAGAAATCACACAACGTGTTTGTATCATCGTGACTCCTTACCCTCGAATTCTTTCTCTGCTAGACTACCTTGCAACTTTAGGTCCTCAACCGACGGCCAGATGCTACCAGGAGGCCGCAAGATAGGTCCAGAGAGAACACGATGTACGCTGAAACTCAAATACAACCGCTGTTCATGATAAACAACTAATTCCCCTATCTAGCTAAGGTTCCAAAGTTCTCCAAAGCAGAGATAATACAACAATACAGACTACTTTAACCCAGCCTATAGGATCAAATATTATTTATGGACTCCAATGACTTAAATACGAAATCAAAAACCATAGAATTAATCTTATTTTTAACAGAAATCAGGGAGAGAAAAAAACTTTTTAAATCCTAATTAATTATTAACATAATCTTAAGAGATTCAATTGTATGCGTCTATAGAATTATATATTGAAATAGTATAAGTTAAAGTAAAACTAAACATGAAGCAATCTCATAACAGCAAATAGGCCTCCTAAAGGGAAGTACTTCAATTACAATGTGAGATGTATCGGACACTGATTATATGATACAATTACAAAGTTTTATTTAACTTACCATGAATGGATGTATAGGAAGATCCGCGAAGGTTTTTGACGAAAAGACTTGCTCCGAAACACTCTCTACTTGCTCATCTTCCACCACAGGAATATCTGGATTACTTCTAAAAAGTGACGTAAAACTTTGCGTTGTTCTTTTATCTCTGAACTCAGCGTCTTTGCTTCTTGGCCTTTTATAACCACCTGATTGTTCTTCTACCACATCTTCATCATTATCTCCTTCTACACTTTCGTTATCACGCTCATCCGTTTTACTACAAGTTTCTTTTCGGCCCTTCCGCCTCTTTTTTTCCTTGAAAAATAAGACAAAAAACAAATCAACCTCCCTGACATCACACGATAAATAACAATTATCACAGATCACACTACAATCACAATGAAATACAACATATGCCTTGTTAGTAGAAATTCACACTGAAGACAGACATTTACATACTATTTACAATGTGTAAATCTTATTGACATAAACAAGGGTTCTCAAACATGCTTAACATAGGAATACGATTGCCTGATTCTGTAAACGAAAAAGCGGGACATCCATCTCAGACTGAACTAACTAACTTCGAGGGACGATTGTATATAGAAAATAGCAAAGGCTTCGGTGCAAATTTCACCGCGTTTCTGATTGTCGTTGTTCAGAAGACTTGGGCACAAAACTGTTTAAAGTGTTTGATTTGAAGCCTTTAATATATGAATGGTTTGGAGCAAAAGTGATCCAAAGTGCATATTCTAACGAAATGGATTTATTACAACTATTATGTTAAAAAGTGTATACTTGCTCGTGTAAGAGTTGTTTGTGTGGTAAGTCCATTATTCGCCAATAAGTTGTGTAAAACTCCATTGTACAGGGGATAAAATACCTTACAAATCAGAACGTATTTCCCTTAACTCCTCACAAAGTGCAAAATGTTACATGGATCACTTTTGTTTCAAGCCATCATATTGGTTTGCGCTTTTACCATGGTTTGTGGTCCTTGATATTCGTTCGCTTCTTCCTCATGCGGAATAGACGTGTATCTATGGGGTCTATTCCACTTGAATTTGTAACGTCCCGATAGTGACTACCTTATTCAAATGGTTAGCTATCCTCCACCAGATGCTGCTGATGTGGCCCCGGCTTCTGGGCGTGGGATTATCCGATGATTCTAAGCTGAAAGGCAATTATTAGTACGTAAAAGAGAGAGGAGGAGAGGAAAGGAGAACTCCTGCTTGCCTGCTGAAGACGAGCTGGAGTTAGCAAATAGCGTTTACCTGATTGCTGAAGACGAGCCGACGCTAGGAATAGGTTGGAAAACTCCTATCTGCTGCTGAAGACGAGTTGGAGTTAGCAAAATCGCGTCTACCTGCCTGCTGAAAACGAGCCTAGGCCGGGAATAGGTTGACGAACACCTACCTGCTGAAGACGAGCAGAATTTCTCAACGCGGGGGTCGCGACACCCAAGTCGGTTGTGTGCCAGGGGGTTGCGATATATATGTATTAAATAGCCTCCTGAAGGCTTCAAGACACACAAAGTGAAACGAAATCGCTTAAACAAGAAAAGTACTTTAGGGGGGTAGCCGGCCAGAAGATATATGGTAGAAGAGGGGATCTCGGCACGAAAAGGGTTGAGAAACGCTGCCCTAGAGCACAGGCCTGCCTGCTGAAGATGAGCCGAGGTCTAGAGTTGGTTGAGGAACAAGGTTATAGAATAGGTACCGATAAAGCAAATGAGGAAGAGATGTAAGGTTGTAAGGGTTTATTGCGGACTGATGTCCGAAGAGGAACACCAAGAGAGAGCTTGGTGTTGTCTGGGCCGAAGTCCAGGGAGTAAAGACTATGAGCTACTCGAAAGCTGCTTATATATCTTTGCTCCGGGCGTTCGTAAAACTTCGTGTGACGTAATACAGCATTTCCGAAGGTACAATTTAGAGCCGATTTCCATTTCTTGTATACACACACATGCAATACTATATTATATGAGTGAATATTAACTATTAAGGCCTTGACCTAAATCTTGGGCCATTGATGCCGCGCATCCACATTTTATACATGACATAAGATTCGGACACAATATAATTTATAAATGACCAAAGACAACTTTACACAATTTAGTTCAGGGGGTGACATAGATGACAAAAAATACTAAAAGTGATTATGTACATCGTGAGAGTGACGTCGCAAATTAAATGGTGAACCAGAACACTACCTTCACATTGCACGTCCGTAAGGCATGTATAATTTCAAAGCGCCTGAAAATGTTGAAATAATTTAAAAGAGCAGGAAAATGTATAAAATACCCACAAATGAAAGAACAGGTCTAACTTGACCATTAACCCACCTCGCCAACGGCATTGCATGACCGTGAATCATGTATAAACATTGAAAATAGCACCAAAAGATCACAAGGGAACGTTTACTAGTAAGGAGTATCGGCATTTAGTACTGTTCTCGTTTCAACAAATGCGCTTCTTTAAATTCCAGTGCCTTGCGCCTAGACGCACTGCGCAATAGTAATGTTACTAATGTAACAAACATTTTACACTCTACTTCATACAGACTTTGTAGTGGACAAACACCGTTCGCGTGAGTTTTCTGGGAGTTCTCACGTTCCCATTCACTTTCTTCACTCCACCAAATCTTCAATCATCATCCAATCGACCTGAGTCAAATTTGCCTAAAAGCATTAAGTAAAATTCAAATTCCACTTCACACATCATCAGCATGTGTGAAAGGAGAACACTGGCTTCACTCTACACCAAACTTCCAGACAGTTCGATTTATAAGGGGAGATTGTTGGGATTTCCCCCTCCCTGCAAAAGTATTTCCAGACTCTGTTTTCCTAAATATCCCCCAAACCTAGGATATCAACAGACATAAAAAAAGGTATTCTACGGAATGAGGAACACTTCCCCTCTCTGGAATTGCACAAATCGGACGCTGCTTCCAGTTATACTGCATTGGATAAAACTTTTGATTAAAATTGTGCCTTGAGGGACGGCAGACAAACCGAATAACGATAGTTTAAATGAGGTTCATAAGTAGCGAACAAAAGTAGTATTGTCATTCAGGGCCGGACAAGCGGCCGCTTGTAGCGCCGAGTTGCGGGTGCGCCGCTACAACACCTGGTGGCCTTTGAATGTGAACAAATTATGAGGAGAAATTTTATGGCTACCAAAAACTAGTAATAGGCTAATTAAATGTTCTCCTACATTTAGGCTCTGTACGTAAAATCAAAGTGAACATGGTCATGGTGATCATCACTTTCTACCTTTATTTTATTGTAATATGAGTTCTGGAGCACGGTCCTTCCACTCACCAATTTATTGGATTCTCTTTTTTATAATATCGGAGTTTCTTATCTTTTTGTAATGCTGCTGTTTGTTCTTATCGCCACTCCAACTCGGAATTGCATTTTGAATTTTATTTATGGACTTTGGGCATCTAAGGGTCATAAATAGGGAAGGGGCAAAAATTTTGGAAAGTTCCATCCCGGCCTTTGCCTGATGCGACAGGGGACAAACCCTGGGAAAACCTCAGTAAAGATGGTCGGTGCCTGGGATTGAACGCACGACCTCCCTAATGCTACGCCAACAATCTAAATCTGAGCCACGGCGGCTCGGTACTCCAACTCCAAGTGGGAGTGCATCTTCATCGACGATTTGGCTCTAGACGTCAGCTAGAAATTCTATCAAAGCTGATAATATGAACATCCTACAAAAAGATCATCAGTTTTGCAACTGTGATGATCAAAATCCCTTCCCCCTAGATTACGATGCTTGAGCGCAATTTGTCTTCGACGGTGATGACTACAGACAAGACTTTAGATACACACGGAACCTTTCAAGCCATGGGAAGCGTGAGGTGCATAACACGCGCGAGATTCGTCATCACGAACAAGAATTCCTACTATGAGCGCCGCTCTGGCTTCTTCAGGATTTTTTTCTGTACATAGCTACGCGACCAACGTGACCGAGCACGAAGGTTTTTGTCCAGCTTAAGAATGTCAACGAAGCTCTCCCAGGGCCTATATCAGCTGTTGATGCTTATATCATCGATTCTTTCTGAATGTGGAGCTACCTGTTTAAAGAAACACACGTCCAGGTTGGAATGGATTTGTGGTAGCCGTGACCGAAAGATGCCCGCAAGAACACGAAATATCAGCCATCCTGTCATTCTCGTTCGTCAATCCTGCACCTTCAAATCGTAAACGATTTACACTTGCATCTGTCTGCAGTTGCACAATCCAAACGCATAAAATTAATCAGATGATGTTCGACTAACCGATTTACGCGAAAGCACTAGACTTCGTGTTGGCACCAGAAGAAAACAATGTGCTATCATGCGTCATTCTGTGTCTGGGTGGATTTCATCTGCTCATGTTTTTCATGGGAGCGGTCGGGCCATCATGTCTGGGAGCAGTTTTGACAGCTTTTGAAAGTTTAGAAAAGAATGCAGTTGGTTATATTATGGCTGGCCAATAAAATGCGCATTTGCTAGCACAAGTTTTATTAGCAATCCTGTTTTTGGATTTGTTGAAGACATATGCCGATCTCACCATTAGTCTGCTTTGCTTCTGTTGGGTGACAAGCTCGAGAAATTAGCTGCATCTGATCGCACCTCCAAGCTGTGGGTGGAAAACTTCAATATGGTCATCATAATGAGTCTTTTTATCAGAGCTGAACATTCTGGTGATTGGAGAGTTCATCTTTGCTGTATGCAAAGCTCGTACCTTACTTATACGCAAGCGGCCACTTGAACTGTACGAAGTTCGCTCACATTTATCTATAAGAAATGTTTACACCACGAGAAGCACTAGCTGCGACAAAATTAAACAGATTTGCCAAGTAAGGCTACTTCACAGTTCGCCGATCAAGCAACTACTGGTCATGTATGTCTATATTTCTGACTATTGCGCAAGTGTTGATGCGGACGATGAAGATCACTGATGGAATGACACACCGACGCCTTAAGATTCTATTGCCGTATCGACATAGGAATTGTATAGGAGATACAACCTAATCCTCAGGCGTCTACATGGCAGAGGAATCAACGAATCCGTGACTCCATGCTGGATGTGTGCGATGTTTGCAACAGCAAACTTTATTGATCTCATCGAAAGGTTCTGTTGTATATTTTCTCGAACAGTCTGAACAGTATGTAAATAAATCCGAGGGTAATAAATAAATAATCGCTGATACAATAATGTAGCCTCCAACCGAGACCGAGGAGGTTGAATATCCTTCCCAGTACTAGCCTGTTGTAGCTGGAGGAAACCTTACCTTAAAGCGGCGAATGCTCGGACGGATATTCTAAGGGGAACGTCGTAGAAGCAAAGTATACTTTTAAAAATGGGGGTGTTGACACTAGGAACAACAGGAATAATAAGCTCAAATACGAGCTCGTACTAGAAAACCTGGGTTCCCTTGGATGAAACTGCCTAATCATGGGAAATGGACATGATAGATCCACCAGCGGCAATGAATTCACAGACCAAAACATACCAAATCAGTGTTTCACTCACCGGTAACCAGAGACCAGACAAGGGATTCGCAGGTCTTTCATGGTCCAACTTCTAGCAAGACTCGAAATCGCCGGGTGAACTCGATAGCTCACTGGTTCTCGAAATGGAGCCCAAACATTCGATCTGCAACGAATGAGTGGCATTACAGGGACCAAATCCTCCAAATGGTTTTGGTTGGTCTGACAGGTCAAAGGTCAGCAAAAGCTGCCTAACTTGACGTATTCGTGAATTGGCGTAGGCCTCCCTCCTCTCTCTTGTATCTCTCCCTCCTTCGAGCCTCGCTGTCCTGGTATTTATGTTGGCTCAGAATTTCGATGGAATTTCTTCCGTTTTGAGCCAACGAACTTGGAATGACGAGTCTGAAAGGTTACCAGTGGCGTATTCGAAGTGTGTTAGCCCTTTCCGTTAATAATAATAACTATTTTTCATTTAATTTTCATTTCTCATATTTGTCGACTTTAAAACATAATTAAATTGTTAAAATAACTCCCCACGTTAGAAATTATTGTAGCTTATGTAAAACTGGAGAAAATAAAGAGAAAAAGAAATGGTTAGGATATTTCAGAAGAACATGTATACTGAGTGATGCACTTGAAGGTGTTTAGGGATAGTTAAGGGAAGAGAGGAAGAAGATGAATTTAACTCTTTCACGGTATTACGGATGATCAATAGTATGCTGGATGAGATTAAAGGGAAAGGTCAGGATCGGTATGAATGAAGGCGGTTTAGTCTTTTCTTAAAGGACCTTTCGCTTTCGGCAGAACACTACTGATAATAATAAGTAGTAAAGCACCTTAAGTGGACTAATTCGTTAATGTGCTACACTAGAAAACGAAAAGATCCAAGACGGCAGACGTTTTCCAAGGTGGCGGTTTATCCCCAAATGGAAATTTTGTGACTTTTAGTATGTTAAATAGGATGTTGTTCTAAACATATCCACCAATTTTCAGCTTGCTTTTCCAAATGTCCGGGTCAAAACCTAAATGCTCTGGATAACGATTACGACGACGACTACTACTACTGCTAATAATAATAATTTGTGTGAATTAAGATGTGGGAGGCAACTCGTGACACAATGAATAATGCAGCAGAAAGAACGTGTAGATAAGAAACTATAGAAAAACAAACCAAGTTTTGATTAAGAATGCCTTACGCTTAATGAGGAACGAAAACAAGCAAAGCAGCGATGATGGCTAAGCAATAAAACCGAGCGCAACGTCACACGCGGGTTGAGAGAAAAAAAGCGAAAATATCTGACTAGAAAATTCAGTAGATAGAGGAAAACGGTTACCGTACTCTAAGATGAGGGATTTTAGATATACGAACATGGAGATCTTCAGGCCAAAGCGACTACAATTGTTAATGTGTCGAAAAGCTATTTCGACGAGCTTCTTAATGTACACACAGGTGAAATAGACTACCAACTGAGCTACGGCCGATCGGTTTTATAAGTTAATATAGTATTATTAGACTTGTTAAATTAGACTGGAACGTCTATCTTTGGACTAGAGACTTGCACGGGCCGATTAATTGAACTTCTTTAAAGCAGTTCAATAATTATTGGCTTTCGTTAAACAATAATTGGAATAAAGCCAAACGTTCAAGTCTGTGTGCACGCCACTTGGAGTGAAAGGTATTACAAACAATGCAATATTTACAGCTGGTGTTGCTTAGCGGCTCCACTTTTGCTATAGAGGATTAGTTGTTCACCGGGGCGTTGACCCCAGTCGGCAGTCACACGAGTGACTGCATGCCCTTCCCTCAATAAATAACAAAAGACAGTATGTGTCTTGAAGCTTCCTCTGATGGTCCGTGTCAATACCAGAATATGATCAATCCAGCCACTGGATCCCAGGGGGGTGAACAATCATAGTCGTCGTCTTGATATAAAAATGAAAGGAAACAGCACTCTTTGTTCTTCTCTCCACTTCAGCGACCCGCAGGAAGAAATGGTGGATGAAGTCAGGGTTGCAGTCTAATACGGTGTTGAATACCGTGCAAATGTAGGTCTTGAGGGTGGGGTCAAATTTCTGATAATTTGTTTTGTAAATAAAAGTTACACTTTGACTATCTGCTTCTTTGCTGGATTTAAGAAACCTGCGACTACAAGTAATCCTACTGTTCAAAGCGAAATGATTATTTTGATCCTTTGTGTTAGAAATAAATTGAAATGGCAATCCTGTAGAATGAAATTAAAATGACTAGCAAATGTAAGCGCATCACATTGTTCAAACACTCACATAGGCTTGTATACGTTATATTATATTATTATTATTATACCAGATACAAATATATTGGGGCTCGAGCCAAAACTTTTTCAAATTTATCTGGCCGGGCCGGGCTTGGGCCAAGAATTTTTAGAACTTATTGGGCCGAACCGGATTCGGGCCAAGAATTTTTAAAACTTATCGGGCCGGGCCGGGCTAAAAACTTTTAAAGTTTTCCGGGCCCGGCCTAGGTACATTCGGGCTGGATTGGGCTTGGGTCGAAAATTTCGGCCCGTGCAGGTCTCGACATTGTACCCAATCTTTGAATTATTCCATTTTAACATTTGTACGAAGTAAATCCTTCCGTTTTTTTAAGTCGACTAGGAACACACGTTCCTCTTGTTACCATTATCAGAATTATTGCTTTTCTGGTATACGTCGCATTCCGCTTCTGATTCCAGTACGAAAACTTCACCTAATTTTAGATCCTTTAGAGCAAACATTTGCGTGTCTTTAATGTTTCGTGTAGCTATTAATTTTCTGTCTATACCAAACACAAAAGACTGACATTTCTTATATCAACATGAATTCGCTTTTCAGAACCACTGGCAACAGAAGTTGATGCATATGCATGCATACAACGAAGTTTATATATAAAAAAAAGACAAGTTAATTTCTGTGTTGTTCTGCTAAGTACTTGCTTGCATGTATGCACAGTATGTCCAAAGTGACATGTGATTTTTTTTTTTTTACTACTATTATTTTGAAACTGTCCTAATTCTGTTGACATTAGCGTCACCCCCAATGGTAGTGCTGCTGCAAAACTGACGTGAATATGGTAATGTTCTGTGTTATTGAAAAGTGTTAGAGCAACTCGCAACAATTTCCCAAAGGAAGAGATTTCCATATAAAAAGCTCTTTGTGATTTACTGCTATTTGCTCGTTTGAAGTTATTCATGCTTTGTTTTTTCTGCAATCTTTGCTTTTGTTTGCATTTTAGGTCCACACACACACATAAAACTGTACCTATAGTCATACTTTTATTTAGCTGAAAAATGTTTTGTTTGTTCCAATTAACATGCAGTGGGTGATTTCTAATGAAGGACACAAAATGTGCTTTTCACAGTTTGCTCTCCTGCGTACTGCAAGCTTGAATATCTAATTGGAGTCGAGGGTTCTTTTGTTTTCATTAATATATATTACTCTGGAACTTTACATAATGAAATTCCTTCATTTAAATAATTTACAACGCTAAATTCAAGACTTTGTGAACACGAAACTCGTACTATAAACTATACTTTTCAAAAAGTTAAATAAGTTATTGACAATGCTATAAGCAAACTTTCGAAAGAAAACTAACTATATATTTTGAATCCATCATTTAAAAAGTACAGTAAATGAAACCTACTCACCGTCTACAATGCATATTCCCTCATAAAATTAAAAAGCATAACTTCTCTGTAAGATTATCCGTTTTAACATGTATTCAATATTTCTTTGAATTATTCCAGTTTAACGAGTTTTCTATTCGTTTCCTGAAAATGCTTTAAAATTGTGAAGATAATGGCCCTTTCTAAATGACCAAAATCTGGGTGTTGTAATTGTATTTAAGTGCAGAAAACGTAAAACAATTTAAATATCCAGAAAATCTTTCTTGTTTCTCTGCTGTCGACTTATTGTGAATGACAATAACAACACAGAAAAAGCATAGTCTGTATGTATAATTAAATTCTGTCACCAAGGTACAAAATCGCATTAATCTGACTACAGTGCTAGTTTCGAAAGTTTGGGTTGGGACTGCAACTTTCCTCTCTCTCTCGCTCATCCTTCTATTGTAGGGTTACCATCTTGAAAAAGTGAAAAGTCGGGACACTTCCGATTCAGAAATCCTGCACGCAGGGATGGCAATTGGGGGCGAGGGGGAGTTACGGCTGAAGCCCCCAAATCTACCTTAGTCCCTTTTGTAGTAGGGATGTACCTATACCACTTTTCCACCGATACTCATACACATTTCCTATATATTATAAGACTTTTTCAAAATAATGAATTTATCAACATTGTAATAATATATATTAGATATAAGGCCAAAATTTCACATACAAAAATATAAAGCAGAATTTCATATTACGTTAGACACAAAATATATTATAGATTATCAAATTGAGTACTCCTGAGCACGTTAGGAGATAAAGGCGGCTGAGCGTGGGACTGACCAGTGACCACCCACTTCACCTTATACCATAGGTCGAGAATATGTGGAGTCCCCCATGCGCCGTTCCCGCCGCATGCGCATTGTACAGAGAACACCGTTACCTTTTCTAATATGTAAGTAAAGACTAAAGGGAAAATACCCACAAAGTGAGCGTAGAGTGGTGCACTTGTAAAGCATCTGACTCGTTTGAGATCCGAAATTCGAATCCCGGATGTGCCTTCCGCCCTTCCTGACTGAAGTTACCTTTGGCTTTCCTTCAGTTACTACTACTTCTTTCTAACATGAGCTACTATTTTGGCATGGACGGACTAAAAATATCATTTGAGTAGTGCAAATCAAAGGCGTACACATACATAAAGAAATCGATAATCATTTAGACGAATTTTAAGTCTAAAGAGACCCATGAAAGATGAGTGTCACTGTTCTTAATATTAGAAAAATTAAAAATAATTCGGAAAATGTATCGGTAAGTATCGGTGTCCATTTACCGATACTCCAAATAGTGGCCGATATTACCGATACCGATATATCGGTATATCCCTACTTTGTAGTCCCAGTTTTATCTGTATTCTTTATTTTCTACATACGCCATAAACTTTATTCAGTCCCCTTGCCTTTTTTAAATGAGGAGATTATGGTTCCCAGTTTGTTTTCCATCCTGGCTTCGTCGCTGCTTGTAAGACCTCGAATGGACAGAAAAGAAACAGTTAGGCCCTACAAAACCAGTAGACTAAAAATGCGTTTGAATTATTAAACACACACATACTAATGGAGAGGAAAGAAACTTTAAATAGCCCGGCCATACTGTATATTTAATATGCATAATGCCAAAACGTAAGCAAACAAAAATAACTTGCTGATGAAATACAACAGAAATATCTGTAGATCACATTAAAAAAAATTGAAATCCCCAGATATAGACATAAATCTTGATACTTGACAAGGATGACAACTCATTGCTGACAACAGAAAATTTATTTTGAAAGCTACCACCATAACCAACACAAGAAAATTGAAACGCTCTGAGCCCAATTAACCCAAAGGTCATAAATACATTCAAAGGAAAATTTAAACTTATTCCGAAATTCTGCCTTACTAATGTATTTCTGTCCAACTAGTTGGTAAAATTAGTCAAAAAAGAGTAGGGACACTCAGATCCCGGCAAAATCGGGACGGTTGGCAACCCTATTCTATTGTTGTAGGGCAGCTACCTTCTCAAGTGTTTTCCGTGTGAAGAAAGCGCTATCACCGCCCAAAACTTACTGACCCCGATGGCGAATAACGTGCTACGAGTTAAATAAATTAAACTTGGTGTTAGTATTTACGACGTATGAGTAAAACGTCGGTAAGTATCCAAAGCAATATCTTCCCTTCTTATTGGTGGACGCGTCTAAGGGATACACGGTGCTTTTCTTTGAAAATTGGGAGTATAGTTAATCAAAAGGTGCAATCAGTTTCTTGGCTTCGTGCAATAAACCCCATTCTAGATTTACTAGTGCGTAGTGCATGATATAACAGCTTCACCTGCTGTTGATTAGGAACTAACATAATACCATGTCGGGTAAGCATCCATTGGGTTTCAATAGAAAGAGTATCGATTCTTACGAGAGGCTAACAGGCGCTGAGCACAGTCATTCTTTCCAGTGAAGAAATCTTTAAAAACTAACAGAAAAGACAGCACTTCTTCCGCGAAGCACTGATGAAAATTATGGAAGGTAATAAAGTATATTGCTGTTGCTCGCAGATCACATTTATGTTAACTGATATGATGTGTGGGCAACTTACCCGGTAAAGAGGAGTAGGGTGTCATTTTATTCAATTTCTTGTCCACATTGCGAACCCGTAAATCAATTTTGGTAGCTTTCATAGTCTTTGGCGGAAAAAAATTGTTTTGGAAGGGGAAAATTACGCTGTAAAAATATGTACCATCTCCCAATTTTGTCCAAAAATGGCGACTACCGCGGGGCTCTACTAAATCAAAGCGCCATAGATCCGCCGATAATTGTCCAAAGTGGGTCATTTTTGCTCACAATTGTTGTGAGTGAACAACAGACGGGATGACGAGGTTTCGCTTGTAGAGTCGTAGCCGAAGCGGTAGAAAAGTCAGGGGGACATATTCCTCATTAATCCAATGTAGAAGGCGATCATCAAGGCAATGTTTGGTCTCTCCGACTTTTCTCTTATGTTGTACGACACCAAACTATATGATTGTTGCATATGTTTTGCGGGAATACTTAGGGTATACGCTGGGATTTTCTCGTAGCGTACGATAAGTGTAGGTGTTGCCAAGTGCCTGTGAATTATTTAAAAAATCGGAATTTTCGTAAAATTTCAGGTTTTTTTCTTCTTCTAAATACAAACCACAATGGGAACATATGTTGTACCATTCGAATCTCCGTTTCAT
>JAGDQP010055869.1:0-13052 GCA_022664845.1 Lepisma saccharinum
ATGAGGTCTTAAAAACGGATGGATATTTTGTAATGTCATGGTTATGAAACCAAGCATTTGTTCTATTGTCACTGGTTGGTATATTGAAGTGGGTTGAGCTGATGTTGATGTGGTTTGATCTGTTTTTTCCTGTGTTCTTACTGGTACTACAAGATGTGGTTTTTGTTCTTCAGGTGCTGGTTTTGCCTTACACTTGTAGCTGTAAGTTGGGTGTGCTTCACTGCACTGTGAGCATTTCGGTTGTTGTTGCAGGTTTGTACATTGTCGGGTATTATGTGGCCCACTGCAGAATCCACATTTCGGATGTTTTGTACATTTAGCTGTTGTGTGTTCATTGTATGTTTGGCACTTCTCGCAACGTATAGGTTGTGGTTGAGTTGTTTGAGATGGTTCTACACGGTGTCTTTTCCAATATATCATAGCCCCATTTGTTAGTAAATCATCGATTGTCTCTTGAGATTTTGTTAGTACCCTTACCATGTAGGTTGGACCTTCCTTGCACATGATACGGATACATTTCATGATAGAATAACCTTCTAGTTGTAGTTCATTTTGTATCTCCTCATCTGTGTACGATGGTAGGACGCCACGGATTACCACGGAAAGAGCTGGTGGTGATTTAGGAGGCGGCATTTGTTTCGGTTTACTTTTGTCAAGCTGTGTGATCTTAGTGTTTTTTCCGAATATTTCAAATGAGCACTTGTCCCTAATAGTTTTCATCAGATTCGGATCTGTAGATTTCATAATGTAGCCGTTCCTAGTTGGTATGATTTGAGTTATTGCTGCTCGAGGTATGTACTTAGTTAGCTGGAAGAATATCTGCTTGTTGTTTTGAAATCTGGTGTCAAAGTCTGATAGTAGAAAATTATAGTTCTGAGGTTTGTCTGTCTCAGTTTGATTTCCGAGTTCCATGTGCAGTTCCACGCTGTCGATTGAGGATTCACTAAGATTGTGCTGCCTTTTGCTTTGTACTGGAGACCGTGATCCACGAGTTCTTGGTTCTATTTTCCTCTTTTCTGTTACTGTTGATTTGTGAGGGCCAAGTATGACCTGAGGTAAACCGGTGTGACCTATTGGTATGTTGTCTGTCATTGCGCCTTCCATTTGCCGTGAGCCAGGTGTCGTCATATTTGAGATCAATCCGGATGCTTACAATATATGCAAAGTCGTAGCAGATATTAAAATGATATAAATTTTATACGTAACCAAACTCACGAGTCCAATGAATAGCTAAAGTCAGAATATTTGAGTTAGAATTAAAATTCGTTGACCGTATTTTTAACTGGTGGCACTCCCAGTAGCGCGACGATGTTAGTAAGTAAAGTTCGTTGACCGTATTTTATACTGGTGGCACTCCCAGCGTAGATATGTAAGTAGTCTCACTTATTTATCCTGGGGTGAGGCCCAGAGTCTTGTATAAGACTTTAGGCGTTCAAGATGTATTTAACTTTACCCTCCGACACTGAATAATGCCGTCAATCCTATTGTGGCCGTATGTATGCTTTTCTCGCCTGTACGTCTGCTATACAGGGTCCTCGCTAGCACATTAACGAACCACAGCTAGGCTGGGTTAAGTTAACAAAAATAAGTTAGATTGTCTCCTACCCTCCGACACTGTAGAATGCCGTCAATCCCAAAGTGATTGTACACGTACCGGTCTCTCTTATGCGTATTCAACACAAGGTCATCGGTGGCACGCTAACTAGTCACAGTTGGGCTATCCTGGGAACAACGGGTCAGCGTAATTATAGCAAAACTCAAAGTAAAACACTATTGAGAGTCGAGAGCTTATGGCGACTGAGTTATTTTACAACACACAAACTTGTTAGTGCCTGTACAAAGCAGTCATAGCTTATAATTACAACATAAATTTTGTACTAGCTTTGTAATTTTATCCTTCAGTAATAAAAACATGAAATACTTTTCTAGAGCATGCAACAGCGCCATCTGTTGAGCAGCTCAACAACAGCGATAAATTTTCAAAACTACATCAGTTTTGCACTTGTAAAGCGAACTCAGTAGAATTGCCAGTTGTTAAAATTATTGTGTTTGGCATTTTGTGTTTCTGTTGTTTGTATTCGATAAGAAAATGCTAATCTACTGTGCATCTTCTGGCGGTACTTAGCAGGGTCGGACAGGATCCTTCAAAAGGATGCAGGCAGACCTTGAACATCAGAGGCCGCATAATCTTCTGACGAACTCCTTTGAGTGAGTGTACTATGTATTTTATTACGTAAAACGCTTCACTATGATTGCAATACAAAGCATGCGTAGTAATTTTTATTTATGATATCATTGTCATTTGGATTATCATTCAAGTAGGATATCACATCATTGTGAAATAATTATTATAGGGTAAGCATGGGAGGATTTATGGGGGGGCATGGAGGCATTGCCCCCAGTCATTTCAGAATGACTATAAATGTTTCATTCTGAACGATAGCTTTTGAAGTAATTGCATCTCCCCCCCCCCCCAGGGTTTCTCTCCTAAATACGCTCATGAGGGTAAGGTTACCATATTTTTTTCAGTCATTCCGGGGAGAGTCGGGATAATTCCACTTCTTCATTGTTGCAACAGTAAAATAATCTACCTTTTTCTTTTCCCCCAGCCCTACCGTACATGAAAGATTATTCTTAATACTGTTTCGGTTTCCATTGAACTGAATGTGAATGTTTTAGCGTTGTTTTTCTTTGGTAGCACTCTCCCAATGGGAAAAAGTATTTGAAGACGTATTTAATAGTCTTCATTTTGAGAATATTATGAATTTGATTCATAATTGAAGGATTTTTTTTTTTTACACAAACAACACTAGTCAATCTTTCTTTCTAATAAATTAGCGGAAAAAAAACCCTTTCAATTCCATGTTTTATTTAATATATCATCTGTTCACATAGTTATTGTGTGAACACATTATATCAGAAATGTACTGAATTTCAACAAACATGGAATTTAAAGATTTTTCTTGCTAAATTTTAAAAAAAGGTAAAATTGACTACTGTTGCTTTGATAAAAAGAAACCTTCAATTATATAATTAATAATGAAGATGGAGATTGTGAGGAAGCGTACTTCCAAGGTTACTTAGCAGAGTACCCATTCCCGTCCAACTATACTAATAGCACGCTTGTATTTGTATACGAGTTTTTGATTATGGCATCGTAGTGTGACCCCGCTATTTTCTTGAGAGGCCAATGAAGTGAAAGAATCTTAACATGAGTTGAAATGCGCAGTACACATGCTAGAAGAAACCTAACCTAACCTGAGTGAAGAAATCTTATCATCGTGTTGAATTTAGCATCATATTCTAGAAACGCATAACCTAACCTAAAAATTTTATCATTACGCTAACCCAACCTGAAATTTCGGATGCGTTTAATACAGAATATGATGCAAAATAATATGGTGATGAGAGTCCTTGAACAGTCTGTCCTTGTACTCACGACCCCCTGATTTCGCAACACATAGTACGCATCTGAGTTTAACTATAGATGTGGTCAGTTAAATTTGTAAAAATTACGAAGGAGAAATCCAAGGTCCGGAACTTTCTTAGTGGATTGAATAGTGAAAAGTAACAGGAGATTCAATCTTTCAAATCTAATATAATAGAAGTTAGTGAAATGCATGGTATATTGTTACGCAAGGAGAGCATTTCAATAGTAATCATGGCACATTGACTAGTACCTCTCTGCCGCATGGCGAACATGTCACTACATTATAAACCGAAGCATCTTGTAATTAAAAAAATAACTACACCTAAATCTTCACTGACTTGGCATCAATTCGTATATATGTGTGATCGCACATCATTAGCGAATTGTTATTAACGTCCTAACCGAGCAGGTGAGTATCTAAGGACGGAAATTTAATTTTTATTAAAGTGGACTCCGAACCACTGCATTCAATTGTTGCCGGCGGATTTGAACCCGTGACCACGCACGGAAGAAAATCATTTGTGTTCTGTAGTTAAGTGGATTGACAACGTTTAAAGTTTATCATGTATCCCAAATAATGCAAATATAAGGAGAAGTTCATTTAACGCCATGTAATAAGATTAGCTAATACAACGAATTACATGCGTGCCTTACCAAGACAATTACCCGATGTGAGTGCGAAAATTATTACCTGCCAAAGTGAACTCCACAGGTTTTCTGACCTCGGTCGTAATCGGAACGTTAGCGCGCTGCCTTTCTGTGCGCGTGGTAATGGGTTCAATTCCCGCAGGGGTCTATTGAACGGAAGAACTAGAAGCCCACTTTACCAACATCTGTAGGCCCCATCCTTAGAAGTTCACCAGCTCGTTTAGCACGTTAATAACAATTCAATTCCAGTGGTTCCCAAAAGAGAAATTAATAATGAAAACCAAACGCAAACCGACTATCATTTCAACCTTTTTTCTTTCCTCAGATTCACTAGCACATTATTTTAAAATACAATTTAAGGATTTGCAAAGCGTTCTAAATGCTTCGTTCGAGTTCCGCTGTACAGTTGTTTGCGTTTCTACTTACTCGTTCTTATCAAAGATGTCGCTATGTTCGCAAAGTCTACAGGGTCCAAAATGCTTCCTTTGTAGCGTCCTTACCGAAGGTTCCTTCACTTGTTTCCTTCGGATTTCAGCTGAAGGAAGGAAAAGAAGGAGAGACGTTCGGATTGGTCTCTTGTGAATTTAAATGTCGGCAGAAAGTACTGAATATCGATTCGTTTGGCGTTGCGTTCCCCTGACACTAGAAGTGCTACTGTAGCAGAGATTTCTCTGTCAGGGGATGGCTGAAATTTCATCATGTATGGATTTTTCGATTAAAGTTTCCCGTAAAATCTTCTGTTAACGTCATCATCGCACTGGAATATGGGAATTCAATTTTGTTTACTATTGTTGGGAATCCAACACTCCTAAATGCACTCTTCATCTCCTATTTCCTTTCTTACGGGAAGGTCGGCGATCTTAAGGACAGTTCATATAATGTTTTCTCCTTTTCTTATGCCCTTTTTTGCCTCCTTTTGCCAACAATACATCCCATCCATCCTTCGCGTCCTATCGCGTTTAATTGTTTCATGTAGAAACTAGCGCCACCTATGAATTGATGTATGAAGAAAGCATTGCGCTTAAAACGAGAAAGCATGAAGAAAATGACCTCGCGTGGAAACCGGTTGTGTGGGGAGAGTAGTCCCGCGCGATTACAATCTTGTCTTCCGTTGTTCCTTCCATTGTATCAGTGGAGTTAGTCGTTCCTTTCATTGTTTGTTTATTCTTTCGTGGTATTTTGCAGATTGTGTTCAAAATAAGATTCTGTTGTTATTTGCAGCAACATTTTTTTTTAAAAAAACAAGAAAAATTACAAGGGAAGAAACCATTTATTTTGGGTAAGCGTCTGCTTGTGTTGTTGGGGATAATAGTTTCAAATCAAAAGAAGTTTTGTTAAACCACTATTCTTAGTAAATGCTGTGTGTGGTGCGGTCCATTCTCTTCTGCTCTTGTGTACAAGATAGAAAACTACTAGAATAATGATCTGATGTATTGCTGTTTTTTTTAAATATCGCTTTGGATTGCCTCTTGTTGAATTGAATTGAAGTATAACTTTAAGCATCTTTCAATCGGACCGGAACATGGTAAGGGAAAGAATGGGAAAGGTAGCGATCAGGATCTTACTTACGTGACATTCCGGTATTCGCTTAGTAAATAGGGAACGCCTGGAAAATTTGTCAAGATGATCGTCCGTGAGGTTCTAACTTGAACTTTAATTACTACTTTCAGGCATCTAAGACTCAGCCTGGGTCAGGGGAGTGGAGAGCATGCGGGTAGGTGTCTGTCAAGACCTAAGTTGAAGGCACCATCCAGGCATGTCCTTGGCGTGACTGAAGAAAAACTGTGAAAAACCTCAGCCAGGATGATCAGGAAGGGAAAGAATCGACCAGAGCCTAAGTTGAAGGTACCATCCGGCATTTTCCTGATGTGACTGAAGAAAATCCCTGGAAAAATCTGTCTGTCTCGTACAATAACCCTCGAGCGAAGCAGAGGGGAAAGCTCAAGCGAGGAAAGCATCTTGCAAAACGAGTACAACTGCGCAGTTGTTTGCATATCTAATTATTCGTGCTTTTTCAATTGGGGTTTTTTGCCTACGATATCACAACCACCACTCTTATCCCGCCACGCACTGCACAACTGTTTACGCTCCTAATGCTTTTCAAAGATGTCGCTATATTCGCAAAGTGTACAACGTCCAAAATGCTTCCTTTCCTTGACTCATTCCAAGGTTCCTTCACTTGACTCCTTTGGTTTCTCAGCAAAAGGAAGGAGGGAAAGGAAGCATTTAGGATTGGGCCTGAATGTAGATAGGACAGGCATAAAGATCTCATGTAGGCTGCATTCATGAATCTTAAACATTGCTCAAATGGATGGTACTACTTCGATTGTGATTTGCTAAGCCGACACCGCTTACATCATTGCTTATTAAGATATAACGTCATTAATGTGATGATGATGCCCCAACATCAAGCACCTGTAGCCCCGAAACTACGCATGTTAAAAAAATTCTTCAAAATAACTTTTTCTCACTTTGACCTGAATCAGGTAAAGTACTAAGTCCCACAAGACTGCTCTATGAACGCATCGAATTGCCAGACATAAGACAACATCTCGAAAAAATCCGTACGAAATATATACTGAAGCACATAACAGTGAGCCATCCAATTATTCTTGACATCTTCCAACAGGACGCACACAATAATTCACCGCCAGTCTACCACAATACATCATTTGACCATCTAATCACGTTGTACTGTCTAACGCTGGCACCCAACTACCCAGACCATGACATCTTTGCCATATATAGACCAGAAGAACTTTCAAGGGACATTTACCCATCACAAGCACAATAACCATGAAAAGTAAGTGACAACATAATGCTTTCATCGCACCCGTATCTCCACGGAACGTGACTATTAAATGCCATAATACTTAAACATACCTCCGAAATATATGGCGTCTGAGCACTGCACTTTCACCTATGATATAAAACCGAAATATCAGAAAAAAATAGATAAATAAATAAAACATCTCAAGCACAAAGATCATGCAAGAATAAACTAAATACTACGAACATCTCACAGAGAAAAAGCAAATACAATAAAAATGTGAATAAAGCTCATAGACCAATATACATATACAAACACCTGGAGAGTTACACAAAACCAAAAACCGAAGAAAGGGTGTAGCCCTTTAAACGGTAAGAAAAAGAAAAAAAAGGACGCTACGACTACTTTTCAGACAAAATTCATAGAATGTTGTATTTCTAGTTTCTTGATGTTCTTTTACGATTTGTTCAAAATAAATCATAATTTAACTCTAAAACCTTTATAATATTTTTAATGTGGCCCTCCAGAGATTCTTTAATGAGTTTGAAGTGGGGGAGGGTTTAGGCCTATTTCTTCCTGGAGGTGTACAGAATTCACTCATGTGGGACGACACTAGTATTGTCTGTTGGAGATGCTAATATAATATATATGGGGTTGTTGTTCATGATTTTTGTGGGGTTAGGGGCTAGAGGTGGGGTGTCAGATAATCTCTGTGCTATATTACAAGTTACACCAAAGTGCCAAAAGTCATGGAATACCTACCTAATAACGTGTGAAACCCCTCGACCACTGGGAAGTGCAGCAACTCGACGTGGTAGGGACGCGACTAGTGGCTGGTAGAGCGCTGGAGGGATGTGCATATTGTGCAGTACTACAGTCTCGATTTCTGTCCACAATTCGGTGGGTTGTTGCAGGTGGAGGATCTAGGAACGAATAATCCGTTCGATGAGATCGCACATGTGCTCTATAGGGTTCATATAGGCAATCCTGGGGACCATATCATGCGTTGAAAGATGACAGAATGATCCTCGAACCAGTTGCGTACCATTGCGGCCCGGTGACATGGCACATTGTAATCCTGTTAAACCCCTTTGCTGGCTGGGTACACGAAGTCCAAAAATGGCTGGAGGTGGTCATCAGGCAGCTTAACATAGTGCTCTCCGATCAATGTCCTGTTCAAGCGAACCAGAGGATCCAAATCATGGAAGGTAAACACGCACCATACCATGATGGAGCCACCATTAGCTTGCACAGTGTCTTGTTGACAACTTGGGTCCATAGGACCTGCGCCATATTCTGACCCTACCATCCGCGCGTACCAATGGGAAACGTAACTCGTCTGACCACGTCCTCTAAGGCCAGTAGGAAGGGTGGAGTTTTTAATTGATGGATCTGGGTGGTGACTCATGATAAATTGATTAGACTTTAGTTACTTTTCAATAAAATATTAATAAAAACAGTTTCAAAATGTGTTGGCCACACTGTATTTTCACAGAAACGAAACCTATATTGTATCAGGTGCGGAATAGTATACTTGTGGCACATGTATACATAGAACAGCCCTAATTGCTAGCTCTATTAATGAATGGATGTCCGTACACCCATCCCAGGTCATATGATATACATTTGCTGTTAATAATGGCTACAGCTTGCGAGTATTGTAGATATTATAATGTACTTAGCTTTTTGTTACTATTTTCTAAGTAACAGGCTTGTCCATGCTTAATACGGCATTTTGTATTAGTTATAGAATGACAATCGTGATATTACATGCATTATTTACATATTTATTCTGATTTCATGTAATTATATCTTATTTTCAATAACACGCATTTGTATTCGATTGGCTGTACGCTCAATATGTGACGAGAATCCGTATTAGGATACAACTTGTCAAATGCTTTCTTAGTTTTATTTAACGACACTAATTTTAGGGAAGAGAATAAATATAGTGTAATGTGATTATGTCATCAGTGAGTTGACATACATGTTAAATTAGACTTTTGATAATGACCTAAACCTTTTTTGTCCAGTTTCTCAAGTCTTTATACTAACAGAAAGGAAGAGAATAAAAAAGACGGAGCAATCTGTTTCCATTGATCCGTCAGCCAGATGTCAACTCGAGCTGTTTCTGTAGGAGCTCTCGTGCGTATATAAGAAACGTTTCTTTCATTTGATCTTGTTTTCTTTGCTGGGAAGGATACAGCCGACATTTCAGTTGAAAGAGTTCCATTTATAAGAACCATATTACATCCACAGGCGGGCATTTTAGCAGTAGAGACGTTCGAAATAGAATTACAAGGAGAGTTGCTTTTATCCTTTAATGTTTTTCTTTTCTTGTTTTGTTTGCAACGTCCTGGAGAAGATCTAATGGAAAGCCTCTCAGTCTATGCTGCCAATATTCCGCCACGGCTTCTGGGGTGTAGGATCACCGAACGCTAACACTAAGCTGAAAGGCAAATCTTAATTAGTAGTACATGAAGGCATAAGGAAAGGAAACTTCACAAGAGCGGATGAGTAGTATACGCCCGCCTGTCTGAAGGCGTGCAGTATACCAAGGATGGAAAAGTTCTCTTGTCCGCCTGTCTGAAGGCGCACAAGAGCAAGGTAAACGACCGACCGCCTGTCTGAAGGCGTGCAAACCGTTGTTAGGATGGGTTGAAGGCTCCCTTATGTCTGTCTGAAGGCACTTGAGAACCTGGCCCACCTGTCTGAAGGCGTGCAATATGCCAAGGATGGATAAGTATCCCTTCCCGCCTGTCTGAAGGCGTGAAGAAGCGAGGACACAACTACCGCCTGTCTGAAGGCGTTTAGCTGCTTTAGGGTGGGTTAATAGCTTTGGTCCGCCTGTCTGAAGGCGTACCGCAACTAGAGAAAGGTTGTATACCACTGACCACCAGTAGTGATGATTGCCCGCCTGTCTGAAGGCGTGCATCCAAAAAGGACAAGGTAAATAGGTACCACAGCCCGCCTGTCTGAAGGCGTTCTGCAGTTGGAGAACAAGGTTTCAAAAGAGAATTAGTAATAAAGATGAATAAAGCGCAATGCGATAAAGCAATATTATAAGCATAAGCTTAGTAAAGAATATTCAAAGAAGTATTTAGATGATAAGGATTTATTTGTGGACTATCTGTCCAAAGAAAGAACGCCAAGCAGAGCGCTTGATGTTAACTGGCCCGCAGGCCAGAAAGAAGTGATTTCACATCGTTCTGACCCTACTTATATACCTCTGACTCAGTGACGTCACAGCGTCACGTGACATATCTTTAATCTTTATCTTACATACATACATATATATTTATACATTTCAAAGTTTCATTCTTGCTTTCCAGATAATATCGTTTACATACACACACATGTTGAACTTCTTTATATTTTAAATAAACGCGGAATTAACAATTTTCCAAGTTTATAGCGATATCTTTTAATGTACTATAGTTTTAAATTTACTTGTTCAAAAGTTCCTATTATCGAATAAAAATGAATATGTAAATTATTTTCTTGAGTCCATAGCGTCTCTATGAATAACCGAGAGGGTGATTTAATATAGGGTAATTCAGGGGAAGCAATACACTGAATTTCTATGGAACATTAAGGACGTTACATGTTTCTTTTCATTTTTTACTGTAGTAGAAGGGACCTCAAATCGGGGGTATATGAGGAAATACGCAGTACAAAACGGCTATAGAATCACACACATACGCAACAGTGTGTGTATGTGTACTCCTATTAGCATGCGAAGCAAACTTACCACAAAGGGAACCAGCGAAGTGCGAATTGTATATCTAATGGCATTAGTACTGAAGATGTATCTATTGAAAATAACACAAAGACTAGAGACGTTGATTTAGTGAAGTGACCTTATGTCACGTCGGTAGAAGGGTAACAGAAGATGATAGACAGGCATTATGAGGAGGAAATGCTCTTAACACAATGTATCGTTGTAGAAAAAGGATGTTGGGAGAAAAGGGGTATCAAGTGATATTAGAAGAGGTTCCCACGATAGGAAGAAAGGCAAGGTGGGGAGGGGAAGGGAGAAAGATGACTAGAAAGAAATGTTCTTGAGACCGAATTGAATAAGGCTTTAGATAGTCATAAAAATCCCAGCCAATTGAAGTTTGAAAGGAGTATCGAAGTGGGAAAAGGGATTTGATACGCATTAATATTCTTGAGACGACGACCAGTTTGCGGAAGTAACAAAAGACATGCAGGAAAAATATACATTGCACGGTACGTTAGATGTGAAGTAGCAATTATCAAGCATTGAAATGGTTGACAGAAGAAATAAGTCCGCTGACGGACCAAATTCGAAAAAAGAACGTCAGAGAAAAAATAGTCATTAAGATTAGTGGATAGAGTGAGGGAGAGGCAGAAGCTTGTGTTCTGGGACGAACCAGTTCGTTATCTCTCGGCGCCTGCTCGGCTGCTTTGGCCTTGACACATGTGTTGGTTCAAAACCGGGCCGGCAGAGTAGTGTGGCGATCACTTTAGAGTTTTTTCTTGTAGGGGGAATGAACCAGTTCGTTGTATCTCGAATTTGCTCTGCTGCTTTGGCTTTGGCACAGTTCGAAAACGGGCCGACAGAGTAGCGTGGCAATCGTTTTAAAGATTTTAAAAACGTATGTGTCCATGTAAGACCATACACACCTATTTGAGAGCAAAGATTCAACGGTATATCGGGATATTCCAAACCACGTGACAGGCAAGCAAGCAGTGTTGCCAACCAAGTTGACCTATACTGTCATATCGACTCTAATAAAACTTAAGGTGGTACTTTACGTTCCAATAATTTTCAATTCGCTAACTCTGTAAATAAAGAATATGCCGAATTACTGATAAAGAAGGCATAGTTAGCAACCAGCCAGAATTATTCGGTGGATAATCACAAAATAAAAAAACACTATCGTAATTTACATCATATTCGAAGACTTTTGTGACTATACAAAAAGTACAAAACTCAGAAATAAACCCTGGAAAAAATCCCGAAATTTCAAATTTCATCTTCGTTGATTATTAAGCGATTTCGAAAAATAAAAAAGCAGATGTAGAGAGAAATGTAAATAAGACTTCTATAACGTACTGCGGGATGTCTAACTCTCAGGAGAAAAGACAAACATGCCGATCGAACGTTGTAGGTATGGAATATAGAGCGAACAGTACTGATATCCTGGTTTGTACCTAATTTTGCCATCATTGTGCCAGTACTGCATTTCATATGTACCCAATACAATACGAAATGAAGAATGACAATCACTGTACACCACAGAAGTGGGAAATTACCAGTGTCATATAGGAAATGCGGTTTAATAATGAAATCACTTCATTCGCCTACCTGCTTTGAGGATACCAAATAATAATTAAGATAATAATAATGTAAATAGGGTTAATAAAAATAATAATAAAACAGCAGAAGAAGAAGGAGAAGAAGAAGCCAACGGCAACGTATCAAACCCTGGGACGGAGAAAGTTTAATGCAACCGTAAGGAGACGACAATATCACTACGTCTCATTAATATAGGTTTGGATTGCCTGTCTTATCCACCAGTTACTGGTTACATAATGATATATGACACACCTAGGAACGTCTTACAGAATAGTGTTGGGAATAAACCGACTCTTTAAGTATACTGCCTAGTTGTCAATTACGTAATACAAAACAACAGTCCTTTCCACACTGTACCGCAATTGAGAATGTGTCATTAGAGTCAGCACGAACGATAGAACATTGTATCTTGACTACAGCGTGCATTGCACGTATATAGTATGTATCAATGGCGGAAATACACCCATAGGTAATTAAGTAGGTCCATAAGTAGACAAAAACCACTGGCAGTACACTAAATATACGTTTGTTGGATAAAATTAACTTACAACAGATTCATTAGTTAAATATAGGTCGCTTTTCTGTAGACCGATTGACGAAAAATACCACGGCGTTATAGAATGTGTACTGTAATATGTAACAGGCATAATGTTTGTCAATGACCATGGAGAGGTGTAAGTTGTTAATTGATATAGTTTATGCGAATGGTAGAGCATTGTTTGTAAATTACCAGGTGCAAACAAGCACAGATGCTAACCTAGCTTTACAGAAGCAATACTGCATAGGTAGAATATAGATTGGCAACAGAACCTGCATTCGTAGCTGACACACCGGACCCGTGACCAATCGTTTGCACCGATGAGTAAAAGAATAGCAATACT
>JAGDQP010055870.1:927-13052 GCA_022664845.1 Lepisma saccharinum
AGTGTCACCCTGTATTTATACACTATTTGCATTTGGCAGGGAAGAGTGCAATTAATAAACTAATTATAATCGGCCCAACCTTTGATATGAAAGTAAGCGGGAAATCCACACCTTCAATGCATCTTTAAGAAGTATTGCCTGCCTTGCAGGCAACAGAACAAAATTTCGCATACTTCGAAGTTCTGAAATTCGCGTTCTGTTACATTCCGAAACGAAATACTAAAGGTGCACTGTATAAGTTTCATGTTGATATGCAATTTTCATTAGAGACAGTTTTCTTCTGACAAGGAGACCGTGAATAACATTATATCGAAACCTAAGTAGGGGTACCATCCTATTGCATTACATGGTCATTAATTATTTTTACTTGAGACATGCCCCCTCGCTGTTATAGCAGTTCTGCACTACGTGGATTGACAGGTCGCTAATTAAAAAGTAAAATTCAACTCAACCCTTGCTCCTCACGCCTGGCTGCGAACAGAAATTTGTACTCCCCCTGAAGGCTTTTTCCTTTTTGGATGGAGACAACACAGAAAAAATTAATTTGTTTTGAAAAGAAAGAAAATAAGAGAAAGAAGGTTGAGGAATAAGAAGAGCAAATTAGTTTTGAAAGAAGTTTATGATATTGCAACTAGAAGAACATAAATGAATATAAAAAAAACACACACACAAAGTGCTTAGTGGTAATGATGACAATGAGACATGAATGTAAGAAACTTCCAAGTACTCGTGAATATTAAAAAGTGTAGGTACCTCTTATTGTTAGTAAAAATTGTTTCATACAACTTTGGTTGAAGCTGGTGTTTGATTCTGAGAAATATAAACACTGATTTTGCATAATAAAATGTAATATTGATTGAAATGGTACTGAAAAGCTTCAGAAAAAGTTTATAAAATAGAGAAAGAAAACAAACGCGAGTAGAGTCATTGAATATAAGTTGGTATTGACACATATAAAAACTGTGACAAAAACAAGAATCTATTGTACTGAATAAAATGTAATTTGATTAAATTTGCGCAGAAAAGCTTCTGAAAGCGTGAGTAAATTTGAGAACGTTTGGATTCAGGACGTAAACCTCATGACGAAACGTGAATGTTGTGTATCATGGTTTTGAAGCTTGGAAATGCACGTATTTTGGTTTTACGTTTGAACTGAAGCAAGGCTTTGATTGAGTTATTGCTGACACACATTTGGTCGTCTATTAAGCCGTTTGTTGTATTTTATTGAAACAAATGTGAAATATACTGGTTTTTGAAGCTAGGAAATGTGCTTATTTTAGGTGGACTTTTGAATTGAAGCAAGGCTTTGATTGAGTTACTGTTGACACACATTTCGACGTCTACTAAGCCGTTTGTTGTAATTTATTAAAACAAATTTTGCATATACAGGTTTTTGACACTACGAAATGTACTTGTTGTGATTTTACATTTGAATCGAAGCAAGGCTTGGACTGAGTTATTGCTGACATACATTTGGACGTCTACTAAGCCGTTTGTTGTATTTTTTGGAAACAAATGTGAAATATACTGGTTTTTGAAGGTAGGAAATGCATTGAAGCTATGAAATGCACTTATTTTGGTTTTACCTTTGATTTTTTTAAAAAAAAGTCGCCATTTTTAAACAAATATGGCCACCGAAATTATTTTCTGAAGGAATACAGAACCTAAATGGCTAGGAATAGAAACATGAAACTTGGTAGAAACGTTGACTACTGCAAAAGAATTACAAACATATGAGAAAATTATACAAAGTTGCCATCTTTAATCAAATATGGCCACCGAAATGATCTTTTGAAAGAATACAGAGAATAAGCGGCTATGAGTAGGATCTTGAAACTTGGAAGGAACCTTGACTATTGCAATAGAATTACAAACGTATGAGAAAATTGTAAAAAAAGTCGCCATCTTTAAAGAAATATTGCCACTGAAATGATTATTTGAAGGAATACACAGCCTAAACGGCTAGAACTAGAAACACGAAACTTGGTAGAAACGTTACCTACTGCAAAAGAATTACAAACATAATACAACATTTTTATAAGTCGCCATCTTTAAATAAATATGGCGGAAAAATTGATTTTTTGAAGTTATAAACAGCCTAATCGGCTAAGAGTAGAAACACGAAACTTAGTATAAACATACCTTAGTACAAAAGAATTGAAAATATATTAGAAAATTGTACAAAAGTCGCCACTTTAAAAAAATATGGCGCACAAATTGATTTTTTGAAAGAATACACACCCTAATCGGATAGGACTAGAAACACGAAACTTAGTAGAAACATACATTAGTACAAAACAATTATAAAGATATAAGATTTTTCAAAATTCGCCATCTTTAATCAAATATGGTGGACGAAAGAAACCATTTTTACATCGTTTAAGATAGAAAATTGAAATTTGGTATAAACATGTATTTTGACCAGTTGATTACGAAAACGTAAGAATGTTTTTGAAAATTCGCCATCTTTAAATAAATATGGCCCCCTAAAAACCATTTTGTATACCATTTAAGCTAAAGAGCTGAAATTTTATATGTAGGTACGTTATGCCTATTAGATTAATAAAATATAACAAAAGTTTTGAAAATTAGCGATTGTTTGTGCTAGATAAAATATTTGTTGAAGCCATCTAAGGATGAATATTGCTGTCAACGCAAATGACTTAAATAAATACGTTATTTATGGAACTTTTCGGGTATCTGAGTTGTGCAGATGTGCTTTAAAGCATTTGTTTTTGTTGTTATTTTATTGGACAAATTGATAATGAGACAACATATTGTGATTAGTGAACAAATTCTATAAAGATGGTCAACAAGGGGACTTGAACCTAGGTGCTGATAAAACTGTGCATATTGGTAGTTTGTGAATGTTGTACTAAAACGTTAGTCATGATTGTATAATAAGCATCATAGAACATTGAAAATTAGCATTGCCAATAACATGTATAACATGCTATAATAATAGTCTTATAGGCACAGCTTAGCACAATTGCATTGACATTTGTAAGGAATCTAAGGGAGAAATTGTGTAGGGAAACTTTACTGTACTTGTAAGGAAATTTATGAAATATCTTTAGAGATGCATTCCGATAATATCATTACACTGTGAAAGTTTTTGTATATATATAAATAAATAATTAGAAATGATGAGTGCTTGAAGAAATTGCATGTACTTTTGTGGATAAAGCACTAGATTTATGATTGTTTTACTTGTTGTCTTTAAGGAAGAAAATGGGGGGAAGTACTTATAAGTAGTGGTTAAATAATGTGTAAACTTTATAGGTAATAACAGAACCATGAGATATCATGATGTTACGAATATCATTTTTAAGACGAAAAGTGTAGCGAATTTAAATGAAATGACGTAGATAAAAGAAATAAAAGGTTTAGAGATGTGAGTTGCGCAGAAGTGTTTTAAAATGAGTGTGTTAGGGCACAAAAGATATTGTTGTATAAGCCTTATGATTGTTTGTGTTGTTTTAAAGTTACTATGAATAGAAGCTTTGGGGATGGTGGTCTATAGTTTGAAAGAAATAGCATAAACAGTTTAACATTGAAAAAACTGTAATGGGATTTTGTTGTGTAGTATTACGTGTATTTAATTGAAGAAATTAAGTACTTTGAATAGTGTTGTGTCTTGGTGACGATAGGAAACTTTGTTTAATTATAATGGATTTCTGGGGAGAAGAAGATAGCTGGTCCAGTGACACCTTTTTAAATCTAGTGAATGAAGTGGAACTGTTTGCTGAAACTTTATCGAATATTGAGAAGCGGTCGCCGAGTCCTTCCTTGCTTATTAAAAGTGACGTAACTGTGAAAAACGCTTTAAATGTGGTACCCTTAGAGAACAGTGTACATTCCCTAAAGAAAAGTGAATTTGCTGAAATGGATATAGAAGAAACATCACCCAGTCCATCCTTATTAAACCCATATGCTGTTAATGTGCGTTCTCAGTGTGTAAATACAAACTCAAAACTTGAAATGAAGTCCCCATGTTCTTCAATAATATGCATGTACCCAACACCAAATGAGGTGAAGGTGAATTGGTGCAAACGGATATTGAAAACAAAGCAGACAATGCCTCCCTATTAAACTTAAATGTTTCTTTAGAGAAAAGTGTGTATACCCTGCATATAAATACAGACATGAAACAGACAACACAAGTCCCTGATAGTTCAACAATATGTATGGACAAAAACCTGGAATCGAAGATTCAAGTATGTCAATAATGTGTATGGAATTAGACAGCCCCTCAAAATTATTAGAGGTAAAAAGTGAATGTATTGAAATGGATAATATTGTTAAATGTGAAACAGAATGTAAGGGTATAGAAGAAGACATAAATATTTTCACTAAACTAGCAGAACAAGAAAGTGAATGTGTTGAATTCGATATTACACAGGATGAGGAGGAAATGTCTTGTAAGTGTACAATTAAGGCGGCGGATATTTGGTGTTTATGGCAGTGTTGTAAAAAATATAAACCAAATCGATATCTTGTATGTGAAGAGTGCTTTAATGGGCAACCACTTTATGCAGCTCATATGTGTCGTGGAGGAAAATTTGAGGTTCTTAAAAAAACGGAGGAAGTGCCATTTAATCCAGTAACATTGCAAGATTTGTATAGTATTTATAAAATGACACATCCTAAACTTAACGCAGGGTTTCGTTGGTTTTATTTGAATATAAAACATAATACATAAAAAATGATAGAATTAACAGCTGGTACGTTTTATGAATACGATTTGAATTCAAAGAGAGTTAGATATGCTTCTCCTGTATTTAAGCCTTGGCAATCTTTGGATATTTGGTGGAATCCATATACGGAAAGTTATAACTCTAAAGAGTGTGGTATAATGGAGGCGCGAGCATTGTGTGAAGACGTTAGTGACAGTTAAGTTATGTGCACAATTTGAAAACAACGAATATGTGTTGCGCATACTAACGAATACAGATTTTGTTCATGTGCTTTATGAACTGTTTAGTAAGTTGCATTATTATACGAAAATAAACTTTGTTGACTTTCATTGGTGTTTGGCGCAACAGGTGAACATCCATTTGGACAATGTGCGTGAAATCCTGCAAGCAAAAGTAAAACCTAGTGAATGAAACTGTATAATATTATTTTATGTGAACTGTGTAATTTTGTGCAGTGGCAGTGTATTTATTAGTATTGTAGAAAGAAAATCAAATTTAACACAAACTGTGAGACTAAAAAGAAAATTAGACGTGATATAAACCTGTCACTTTTGTAGAAAAAAATTAGTTGAACGTGAAAAAACATCTAACAGAATTGGAAAATACCATTTTTTAGTGAACGAAACCTAAGTAATGTGGTGTCTGGTGAAGTTATTTTAAATAAATAGTAAAGTGAAATATTTTAATGTTTTATTTGTATGTGCTTTCAGAATTATGATGAGGTATGTAGTATTTATAATACTGTGTTTTAATTTTGAATATTATTTGTAGCCTTTAAGGCTGGCATATTAAATTTTGTTTGATTCACATTTTATGCTCTGATGGATGGTGTTGGTATTTATTTAAAATATAATATTTTTTACTTGCAAATGAGTTGAACTTCGTATGAATATTTTTATGTATTTATGTTAGGATAGTTGTTTGTGGGAATCGAACTGACAATCTTTTTATACTACTCAGAATGCTGTACACCAATTTGTTGATGTCTTTTAATGAATAAAAGACATCCCAGATGGTACAGGGATAAATAAAACAATCACTAACGAAAGAAATACGATTTATTTCCAACTACACAGGTATAACATATAAAATCGTGGAAGGTATAAAATTTGCATATGATAGGTTTAATGTTATAGAAACAAAACTTTTGTGTAGAATTAGAAAATTATTGTAACTGTTTTTTTAATGTTTAGGCTATTCGATTTAATACATAATAAAATAACTGAATGCCAGACAAAAAGCATACAGTACTTTTTATATATGTAAAAGCTTAATGAAAGTGGGTTTTTGATTATTTGAACCACTGGTCTGTATTTTAATTGAAGACCAAAGAACAAACTTTTATTTTGTTATGGAATAGTTTACTGTGTATCAAAATTAAAGTCTAGTATATGTTTGGGTAATGTGGACTCTAAAAGTAACATCAGCATTTAATAATGCAAAGTTATAATACAGAAATGCCTTTTTATTAATATTACAGATATCTTGACACTTTGTATACATCCAGACTTGCATTGGAAATTTTAGTAAGTCACCATTGCAATCTAAAATGTTGATGGAACCAGAAAACATAGGGTCCACATTGATCAGTTAGATTCGTTTTACAAATGCAAATAAATGTTTTGACATATGCTGTAGCATCTGAAATTTGATGATGTTGATAGCGTACTGTAAGTTCTCGTTAAATAAAGCGAGAATCACTCAAGAACATAAGGTACAATTTTATTTTTTACCTTTATAGACATTAAAGGGTGACACGATAAGGGAATAGGATTGGGGAAGCTGAGGGACAGAGTGTATGTTGATGGTGTTATTTTTGCACTTGCAGGACGTAATTGCATGTAAAAGCAGTAAGGATTATTGCCCGTTGGAATTAAACTTACATGTCGAATGCCACGCGAGCACTACCACTTATTCACAATCAATCAATCCTAATATTTGTTTAGTTAAACTATAGAAATGATAAAACTGTGAAATTAATTTTGGAAAATCGTTACGCAAGAAAAAACAATGCAACTAATTGTGGAAAGACAATGCATCTTTTATATAAATTCTAATCTGAGATTTTCAGTAAAGAAAATGAAAAATGGATTTTTCATTACATAGGAATAACATTTTGTTATTTAAGGAGACGAATGCCTATAAAATATATTTTCTCTGTATCCCCTTAGAATAAAAATAGAAATTACAGATTTCGAGTTGTGTCCCATATTTAGTCTTTTCTTTTTTACTTGCAGTATGAAAAAGATTTTAAAACGAAAAAGATTTTTATTGCGTAATGGTAACGAAATATTGGATTAATCTCTTGGAATTACAGATCACTGTGCATGAAACTTTAACAATGCTTCTACAAATACTTTATCGTCAAAGAAATGCCAAAGAAAAGTGCGATCACAAACTAAAACATGTAGTTGTAAATTTCTTAATGCGTAAAACTTAATTTTACATTTCTCTAATATGCAATATATAAAAAAGCAAAACGCGTTAGTATTAAACAAACTTTTCAGATCAATGAAAACGAAATGAAAGCTTTGTACATCAAAAGATGAGTACAAACAGCTTTGCAAATTCATTTAATGATTGTTATATCACAATCATTTTTAAAAAGCTATGACATCTTAGTAAAAGGCGTAACCTGTGCAGAACAGCTATGCAAATATTTCATCTAATAAAATTATTAAAAAAATACTTCATGGGACGTTACTATACTAAAGTTCATGGCTAGAATGACCAATCCATTCGATATCAGTCAAACTGATATTTCTCGTATCGATGTTTAGATTTTGCATACATCAGTTACGGGAAAGATAGATTCACTATTCCAAAAGGTAAGTTGAAAGTATCTGATAACAAAAACCACTTCAGTTTTCGGAAACAATTAAGAATATGTTGTTTCGTGATTGTCTAATGTATCATTTTAAGTTGATACTGCAGAATATGAAAAAAAACTTAACACCAACAAAGAAAAAATTACCACAACAAATGTATCAATTACTATTACGGAAACAAAAGAAAGAATCATGTAATGTAACAATAAATTTTAACATGTAGTGCTACACAAAAACCTTTTTCTTGACACACGCAAAGAACTTTTTAAAATGAAGTTACATTGTGAAAGAACTTTTTAAACAAAAGGGTGACATACAACGTGAGATAAAACTTATTCTTGATGTGCAAAACTATTATCAAAATAAAGTTACATTGTACAAAGATATTTCATTTACGACATTGTCACAGAACCTTTTAGAAAAAAGATTGACATGTAGTACAACAAAAAATATTTTCGTGACCTACAAAATAATTTTAGACATGCGATGTAAAATCAAAACATTTTGTTATGCAGAAAAGTTTTTCTACAAGTATTCTATCATAAAACATTTTAAAAGAATACTTATCCAATAAAGGGAACAAAAAAATGTTTTATAGTTTAAAATACAAAATTCTGATGAACAGAAAAATAAAAGTTCTAACTAAAAAAATAAGCTGTTCAGAAAAATACATGCAACAATAGACTCTATAGTACAAAAAACAAACGGGTTTCATACCTTTTGAAAACAAAAGCTGTAAGTATGAAATGCACAAGCTAACATACTTTTTAGACAGTTTCTCAAAAAAGAAAAAGAAAATGTATACTTAGAAAATGCATTTGTAAACAATAACACAACATTCAAATGAAACAGATACAAGAACGAAAACTATTTTCTTTTATTGGCAATGATTTGTATGGAAACAGTTTCTGATCTTAGGGTACGTTATTATATTGTAACCTTGAATGAAAGAGCAAACGATTCAATGAAATTACAACGCAATACTTTTTTATGTTAGGTTAGTCACAATGTAACACTTTTTTCTTCTCGAAAGTTATAAAAATATATTACTCATGGTTTGTTTTAAAATTGAGTTTCATTTGTTCCTGTAGGATTTTGATCACTGTAATTCTATGCCTGATAGCCTGTGTTATGATTCAAACTGTGTAAAACATTAATAAAATCAAGACAACAGGAATAGTCAATTTTATTCTATATACGAAACGGTAAAATTTGTCATAACACAAAACACTTACATCCTACATTTTTCGTATAGCTATATTTGAGATCAGCACCCCGTAGTAGTAAAGAATGGTGGAAATTCTTTACGTTACTGAAAAAAGTGTAATGTTCACGACAAACCACGTCCTGGGCGTACCTGTTCAGCTGTCCCTCCTGATCACGAGGACCGGCTCGATCACCTCATCCGTAATGATCAGCGAATTACAACAAGGGAAATGTGAACACGGCTTAATGTTGGCTGTAAAACGTTTGAAATGATGTTGGTAGTGCTGGGTTATCGCAAAGTTTGTTCTAGGTGGGTCCCGCAGATGTTTATACAGCACCAGAAATGAATCGAATGCAAGTCTGCCAGGCCCTTCTGCACTAATTTCACGTTGAAAGTGACAATTTCCTGGACAACATCGTTACCGGGGCTGAGACGTGGTGTCACCATTACGTGCCGAAATTCAAAGACAGTCCATGGAGTAACGATATGCGAATTGCACACCAAAGAAAAAAGTTCAAGACACAGCCATTAACTTAAAAAGTGATGTGCATAGTCATTTGGAACATGCAGGGTGTGATTTTTTTTACAGAATTTCCAGTCAGACATTTCACGTACCAGTTTCGCGACCACCGAGCATATTGTAAAATTTGGCTGGACTGTCCTACCACATCCACCGTATATCCCGATTAAGCACCTTCAGACTTCCATTAATTTGGACCTGTGAAAGATGGATTACGTGGGCACCATTTTTGAGACAAGGATGCTGTCAGCGTAGCTGTAAGACACTGGCTTTCATCTGCTGGTTCTGATTTTTACGAGCGCGGCATATAGGCTCTTGTTCATCGCTGACAAAGTGCATTAAGAATGGTAGTGACTATGTGGAAAAATAACTCTATGTAGCTGAAATTTTACCCTCTTTTACTGTGTTATTATGCTTCCTGTAGCTGCTGCTGTTTTGATGGAAATAAATAGAAGGCATTACTTTCGGAATGCCTCTTATACATTCGCTATTACCTATATTTTATTAACTAATGATGTAGTCTAAAGCAGCTCTTACTTATCTATATGATAACCTACCGATTTTTTAACTGAACATGCAACCCTATTGACAATTTATTTTAAATTATTTCAAAGCAAGTTAATTCACAATCAACCACAAACGGTACCTCGTGTACTGCGGGTGTAATGGCCAGTTATAAAACTAAATTTGGAGATATGATAAAATGTCACTGTCAAGGATTTCTCACGAAATAAAGAACTAAGGTTTCTAGTAGAAAGTGAATTCCCGGACATTTAATTTTCTGATCCGGACTCCGGACAATTCCCTTGACTCCCGGACGGGTGGTAACCATACTGTCATAGCAACTAAATGACATAAGAGATGAGACTGTGAACAAACCCTTGTTTCCAGCGCCATCTATTAGAAAAACAAGAATTATTAACTGGCATACCTGATATAAAGAGTTGCTCCCCTTTGGATTCCTTTTGCATTTGTTTTTAAATTTTACAAGTTACATTCGTTAGGTCACGTTAGAAAAGTTAGATTAGATAATTTTCTATGTATATGCATTTTGAAATTTTACACACTTCACTGTCCTAGGTTAGAAAAATCAGGTTAGATATTTTATTTTTCATTATTCACTTTCTCTCAGTTGAGAATAATACTGCTCCGAGAACGTCGTCGAAAAAGTAATGGAAAGGATGGGTATTGTTATCTATAGCACGTAGGGTAAACGTCCGTGAATTTGGTACTGCCCAGTTATTGGCACTCCCAAAACGTTTATAATAATTAATCTCGAAAATAATTTGGAGAAATTTATATTGTTCCGGACACATTACTTATTTTTTCTTTGATGACTTCTGCCCACAAAACACATCATTTTTTTATTGGTCTTGGTTAAGATAATAATTTCAAGAAGGCTTCTCTAAGTTACAAATATAACCTATCAAAATCTAAGCAGATAAGCTACCTCAGTAGCACACAAAAGTCGAGAAAAGGTGGATACAACGTTAGTCCAGCTACGTAATTTTAATTCCACAATTTCGTAAAATCACGAAATCTCTCGTTACAGCCTGGATTAATCCAGGATATACGTTGGTGTAACAGTAAATCCTGCTTAATCTTGATCTACGATTTTCTGCAGTCTAGCATAAGTGTCATAGATAAAAATACCCATCCTTTCCACGTTTCTCGCCACCGAATGACAGTTCAGCTGAACTGGTCATGTATTAAAGCTAGTATGCAATAAATGTTTTTGCATTCGATTTTAAAACTGATAAAATACATGGAATGCGAGTTCGATATCTGGTAGTTGTTTACTGTCCCACACTAGTGTAAGAGACCGTAGTATTTCGGTTGATAGTCCCATATTTATTCATACGAATTATTTCGAAGACAAGAATTGGAGAGCAAAATACTCAGACAGTGCATTGACCAGTTATATAACTCAACGGCAAACAACTTACATAAATGTTGGACAAACATTCGTCACATAACACGAAAAAAACTAGAAGTGTGTGTAATAGATTATGTAATAAGTTGTATAACCATGTTATGTAAAAATGAAACTAAGTGATCTGACTTCCCGCCTGGAAAGGTATCGCAAGAGAGTTCTGGAATATTACTGCATATTCAGCTGGTTTGAGGCACCTCAAACCCAAGCCTGAATGCTACGGGTTATTTACATGGACTACACAAGCCAGGTAAAACATAATCATAATCATTCAGATTGAGGGACAAGTTTTGTTTAGGGACATACAACATATGTCAGAGTCTTAGACAGAGCACTAGTTATACTAAGTGTTCCTCGTTAGCTTGTCAGTGGCACAAGCTGTTGGTGTCACGAAGGAATCAGGATCCAGTCCCGCAATACAGAGGCCTATATCATCTCTCCAGACGGCGAGTCAAGTCACTAAATGTGTATTTATTCTTTATAAATCAACAGACTATTAGTTGCCGACAACTGAGTACCTCTCTTTTATTCTATGTCAATAGGCACATCCCTATTTCTTATAGACACGACCCCGCGTGTTCCTAACGGAAGCACTAAAATAGATTAAAGCAGGTCCGTAGCCAGAATTAGATTTAAGGACGGGCAAGCCATTTTACAGGTACAGCAGGGTGACCCCAGAAAAACCTCCCACATTTGAAAGACTAATAAAACAAAAAGGTATTGCAGATAAAACCGTTTTATTGAAAAAATTAAAAGGGAATTGTAAACAGTTCAGGGTGACCCCAAAGAAAAAAAATCGTTTCAGGCTAAATCTGGTGAACTGTGCGGCCAAGGAACACCATCGCGTAACGAGATAAGTTTTCCAGGAAACAGATCTCTTAGCACTGTAATTTATATTCCAGCGGTATGCGCTGTAGCGTCATCATGTTGGAACCACACA
>JAGDQP010055871.1:0-13051 GCA_022664845.1 Lepisma saccharinum
ATTTAAAAAAAAAAAAATATCGCTTGATGCCTATGCGCCTTTTAGTTCACCAACACCCTAATGACACTGTAACTCTGCAATTAATCAACAGATGTCAGTAGCAGTTGCAACTCCCCCCTCCCTCACGTTCCTCCTATCATCCTTCTCTGATTCAACATGTTCTCTTCATTAGATAACTGCCAAACATTTTTTTGTTAAACTTTCTTTCTACCTGTTTGACTGCGGTATTTTCTTCCAACTAGATACTAGAATGACAAGACAGAGGAGGGTGGAGGGTTACTAGGGAATGTTTAATTTACCGAAAAAAAAAAGAACTTTAACATACAAGGCTTTTAATCGACAGAATGAAATAGTGGCGGCTGGCCCGACATGACTTGCAGGGAAGGAAGACGGGAAGTTACTTCATTTTTTATTCCCGTGAGAAGACAATCAGGGACTAATTTCTTTCTTGTTGAATATCCTGCACGCACACCCTTGCACACGACAACAGGGAGACCACTCCTGGTTCCTCGCAATGCTGCTACTATAAGAACTTATCCAAATCTTGTCAACAATTCGGAGAGGCTATGTTGCAAATTAGTTAAGGCTAATGATCTGGCAAACTGGAAACAAATAAGAATCGAAAAGATAGTTACTGTGACTACACACATTTAATGTGCAAACAGAACCATTGAACTCTACGTAACGATACTGGAGTGTCGAGAGATAGACGTCAGAACAAACATTTAACCTCGATCGTCTACTCCCAGTCTAAACCAATATGCATCAAATTTTCAGTTCTAACTCGTTTTTACTCTTGTTAACGCTGTGTGGCTTGTTTCTTTATGTATGCCTTAATTCTTGAGTTATGCATGTACCAGACTGTGCATTTAATAGTATATGCTGTAAATAATATTTACGTTTTCTCTTGTAAGAATTAAGACATAATTTAAAAAAAAAACAGGCCGCTCAGTGATAACAAGCGTAAAAATAAAGAACTGAAATTTTGGCCCATATAGATATAGTGTTGCCCACGAGACGAGATCCGGACTGTCTCGTCTCGAAAAAATTATATTACGGAAGTTCTGTCTCGTATTGTTTTCCATAGACTTTTCTCGGTTTCCTCTTGTCTTGTCTCATGGACAACACTACATATTGATTAAGGGAAGTGGACAATCAAAATTAATTGTCTCTTTCGCCCCCTGGTGTCATATTGCACGTTTGCAAGAAAACTTACAACTCAAAATTTTCAATTTTCGTTTGTTATTATTATTTGGCTCTAAAGCGTTAGAAAATCATACTCCTTTGATAAAAATGCCACAAGTCTATCTCCATCGGTAGCCGGTAGATAGTACTTCACAAGTCACAATTGTTTGACGAGTTTTGTATATAGCTTCTTAAGTAAAACGTCACTAAAGAAAATAATAAGTGATTGCTAGTTCTTACGTCTACCTCGATAGTAGCGACAGTAGCGGCCAGAGTTGATGTCTTCAATTTCTAACCAAGGATGTTCTAACAGAGGATATGCGATTTTGCCAAGAACATGAAGTCAAACGTCACAGCATAGTCCCGCCTAGTTAGCCCATTTACTCCAATCAAAAACTGTTTTCGGCTAACAAAGATGGCGACAAGTTCTATCGTTGTTCGCTAATCAATTAAGTACGTCGCCGTGGTCGATATTCAATTGTTTTCTGGCTTCATTCTTTCTCTGCGCATGAGAGCTACAAGCAAATCCTCTATTAATCCTAACATCCTTGTTTCTAACCAACCAACCGTTATTCTTCATCTATGTAACTGAACGAAGAAGAAGAACTCTTTTACCTCGTACAGACGAAAATGGATATAAAATCAAGAGAAAACAAGTTTAGAAATCAAAGATGAGATAAGGAGCAATCTATTCCTAAAGAATAAAAAAGACTATAAACCGATATAGAACGTAAACAATATTAAATTTATTAAACTTTTTTTTTTTTTTATGAAACAACGACTATCATGGTTTAAAACTTTACTGACATCTTAGCCAATAAAAATTAATAATTTCCCGTGAATGGCATTTCTCGGCGGTATCACGTGATCTTAGACCTGTGCTGCCATCTGACGTGTTGTCCGGACGACGGTATTTTTGTATACTATGCACAGTATATAGCAAGAGGCACTTCTTATTTTCTTTGACGTCACTTATTTCCCTCCTGTAAAATTATACCGTTTTCAGTTGTGACACTTTATCGTGACCGTAGGATGTATCCATGCGAAGCAAGAGTAGTCTATGAGTAGTAATAAATATTAAGCCGATTGAGAATTATGGAACAAATTAAAATAATTTGTACTTTCTTTTTATTTAATAAGTTTGGATATTTTCCACTGGTATTTTGTTTTACTGCTATGGTGAACATGGCCGATTACACTTCTAAACAGTAAAAATAGTTTTATTTTTTTAAAAAGAAAAGCATGTTTTTTAAAATAAAAATAACCGTTTTTTTTTTTAAGCAACTGCTTATCTACAATGTAATGTACGAACATGTAAAACATACATAAATTTGCTAGCTGAACGAGTTAGTCTTACTCATAATAGTTATCCTTAGCTATAAAGTAGCTTAAGTGGCAACGCTATTCAAGAGAGACAAAATTGAGATTTTGGCTAGTAGCTTTGAGCTATTCACGCACTGTACCGGTAAAAGCTTGCTTGCAATGCAATGCTTGTGTGTTATATTCGTATCTACATAAAGATAAGGAAATGAAATCTGTAATTGGTTTTAGACTGTCCCCCCCCCCCCCCCCAATACCTTTTGTATGACATCATTAGCAAGAAAGCTATAAAGGGATAGTAAAACAAAGAAAAAAAAAAGGTCAAAGTGTAATTTTACGCTCATAAATAAGAATGATACACTTTTCAGTTTGAAATTATTACAAAGTCACCTGAGAGCCAACTGAATCTTTCTCTTTCTCTCTCTCTCTCTCTCTCTTCAAACAGACAAAACACATTACTTTGACACGCACTTAAATTTTTATTGCAAAAATACGAATGTTATCCTTTTATTTCTGAAGAGTTTTAAAACAAGAAGCATTTTATAAGCTGTTGACAATTCTCCTCGGAAGTGACGGTTCTGTCATATTGTGAACATAAAAATAACACCTACCGTTCTTCCGCGTTGCCAGGTTATAAGCGATATGAGTTACGATGTAGTGCGAGGCACTATTTTCTTCATTTTTATGAGTTCGTATTGCATGGATAATTTTCATTTATGGGATATGTGAATGCTTCATTTACTCTTACAAGTTTAAAGAAAGATTATTTATTATATAAGAATGTTTCAGAAGAAGGACTTTTTTTTTCCAGAACACTGCTATCTACAGAAACAAACTGAAATTATTTTTTATTTTTTTTTAATGCATGCCTGAAAAGAGTCAGCTTTGGATCATTAAAAAGCAAGATACATAAATATCAGGTAGACAATTCCCGTGCTTTAATCCTCATTGGTAGAATGGTGTGTGACATCACTGGGAAGATACTGAAAATTATAACCAGCTTCGCATAAGCTCGATGCTCGTTATGCTGGGCGTTTATTGATGGTCTGCACGTTTTTATAATTCTTTTAACAAATTTATATTACTTAAGTGCTTTCTAGAAGCGCTGTGGTTTGCTGCCACAATGTGTTCTTTTACCATCGAATTGGCTTCTTTCCAATCACCTTCAATGTTAAGAGCGCTAGTATCGGTCCCTCTACAGGTATTCGCTCGAACTTCGTAGCTTTCAAACGCAATATTAATTCTTCGATGGCACGGGATCTTCCAAATGAGATCTGATCATCAGATTTAATATTTCTGTAAATGAACCCCAAGGTTCAAAACACGTTCCAGCGAGTTGAAAATAGAACTTGAGCTACTGGACAAGTTACAACATGTCAATGCAGAGGACGGCGATCTACGAAGTCCTTGAAAGAAAAAGAAAAACGGATGATTTTCAGAATATTATAGGTTTTAGTCAAGAGTTGGAGGTTACTGAGAAGATGAAGATGATGAAAGTGAGAAAGTGATTCATTTGCTTAACAACAGATTGAAACACGAGTCACTGACTTGATAGATACGGCACATCAGTATTAAGCTCAAATACATAAGTTCTAGTTGACGTAGATGCATAGCTTTGAACCTCGAATTGATAAGACCAAATTAATTGTATGGGTAGTAACAGCCCTATGACTTACGCCCGTCATACCTGGAATCGAGAGCTGTGTGGTCATGAATTTGTTTTGGAACTGGAACCAGAGCAGTTTATCTGGACGATTTTTGTAAAAATAGTTGTAATGAAATGTAATATAGGCGGGGGGGGGGGGGGATGTCTGTTTTTCTGTAATGTACAGAGTAAAGGAGAGACTTGCCATCACAGAACCAAAGGGAAGGAGAGTGTATCAAAAACAGCTCCTTCATCCTAGGAAAGACAAAAAAACTTAGTGGAAGCTACAAAGAATCCCGGTTATCTTGGTGATAAAAATGAATCTTATGGGCGGTAACAGTACTATGGCTTTCGCTCGTCCCGATACGGGGAAGTCCCTTACCTTTATCACGTCTAAACATAGGTGTTAAGAGGATAAAAAAGTAAATAAAATCATATAAAAACTGAAGGTATAAGATGCCTTCAAAAACATAATTCCAAGTGTAAACGACCAGTATGAACATGTAAAGAAGTGTTTTCCAGTATAAGTAAGTCCTCAAAATCCACTTTAGAATTATTTTAGAACGCTATTACGTTATTACGTGGAAATAACTATAGTCGCGACCACAATCGCAACTGCGATGCCTTTATGTCCTCGGAACTTATAGAAAGTCACAAAACTGTTAGTGCCCTTGCAATGGAAGACCAGTGTTGTCATTTTAAAATTGGCAGTTGTCTTGTGGGATGTCTTTAATTTGAATCTTTGTGATCAGTGCTGGATTAAGCTATTTGGGGGGCCCTGGATTATTGACTCTGTTGGGGGCCCTTTTTAACCATCCCCTGTGTATGTAAGTTACTGATTTACCTTTGACGGAGCCCCTGAAGTACTAAGGGCCCCGGCTACAGCTCCTTTAGACCTCTTCTTAATCAAGTTATGTTTCTGATACTAAACCACTGACTGCAGGACCATAGTTATGACTTCCCCAATTCAAAGGGCACAAGAGTGTGCCAGTTGCGATGGTAACAATAATTACTTCCATAATATGATGTAAAAAAAAGTGTGATTCCAACCTGTGGAACATGTACCTTCAATGGAACGAATCAGGACATTTAGTGGTACGCGAAAAACAGTACAACTACGCCAAGAGTGGAGGACAAATTATATAATTCAACAAAGTTTATGAAATTCTTGCATGGGAAAGCGCTTCTGAATGACGCTCTCTCAATCATAAACGTTGCTTAGAACGCTATTACACTATCGACCTTGTTGATCAGATTCCTCATCCGACCTTCTTCGACGAGCAAGCTCATTAGTGTTGTTAATTGAATATTGACTTTTTGGGGGCGCCCTGTATTAAATGGAGATGGGAAGAGAGAGAAAGAGAGACTGTCAGAAAAAAAAAAATAGTATTTCATGCATTAGGAGGAGTACGGAGAGAAAGTGTTGTAATAAAAAAGGATGAGTCATAGAGCATAATGCGTTTTTAAAGTCTGTTCCCAAAAGGATGAAAACTTTTTAAAGAGATTTTTGGCAGATAATGATACACTGTAATTCGTTTCGATTCTGAAAATTTTTCTTCATTATTACAGCCGTGGAAAATTGTGTGATCACCCACCACGCACTATCAGCCTTCTTGCACAGTGTAGTCATACTCGTGCGTCACAGGATTATTTTATATTCATAATATGTGCTCATCATAACACATATTGCACACAAGTAAACAGAATTCACTATTTTATACGCTGAATCAGTTACTTCAGAAATACTACATGTCCACAGGTTAAATTTGTAATGTTTTTACAAATTTAATTAGATTCTACAGGTTACGTGTTACTGGACAAACAGTTGTTCAGTAACACCCTTGATATTGAAGTGGCATGCACTTCCTACTACGACTTGAATTTAATAGTTTATACCGTCATTTTTTTGTAAAATTACAAACGATGAATAAAAAATATATAAAAACTGACATGGAAGCAGGCATGTATGACGAAAGTAGATTTTAAATAATCATTCCCTTTCTCCACACTCTCCTGTCGATAAAGGTAAAAAAATAAGCCACACCAAACTTCTTTCCCATCCGCTTCCGTCACGTCCACACATACAGGCACTAATCTAAAAATGGCTTCGTAAACATCAGGAAACGAACATTTATAACAATACTGTTGAATTGTGGTAAACGAGGCCGTAATGATTATAATTAGTTCAACATAATCGTTTGCAATCACTTCTGGAGCATCATTATTTTAATATTTACTCTTGGCTTGAGAAGTCGTTGTAGCATTAACTCTTTAAGTAATCTGAATATAAAGCCCCTCCATCCTTAGTACTACGAACAGAGAGCTTGTCTCATACGTGAAGTACCTGACGCTATGGTCTTTCGTATCAGTATGAAAAACACTTCGGGGTAAAAACAAAAGTGACGCAAGAATTCTACTCACAAAAGAAGTGATATCCATTTTGCGAGTTACTTTCTTTGTGTCACTATGACGAACGTGTCTCCTTTGTAATGAAATTAGGAGATTTAATATCCTTCCGCCAAAGTGACACAAAGAAAGTAACTCGCAAACTGGCACTTCTTTTGTCAGTAGAATTCTTGCGTCACTCTTGTCTTTACCCCGAAGGGGTTTTTATAAAAAAAAAATCACTTATTTTGTAAGGCTGCCTATTAAAAAAAAGTGCATAGTCTTCATACTAAAAAAAAACACGTATCTCGAAAACGGTAACTCCTATCATCAAAATAAGCATCGATAACTTGATAGGCACTGCAATTGACTCCCAAAAACCCTGTGGTACCAACCAACCACTTTGGGCTAAAGCAAAAAGACAGACAGAATGACGCAGGCCCTTTTCTATCATTTGTGAAACTTCTGTGATTGGACTAAAAAGGACATAACTTTTGAACCCCTCCACCGATTTTGACGTGTGATACACCGTTTGAAAGGTATTGAAGCGTAGATTACGATTCCGCAAGCTTCGGCCGCCTATATGGTTTGTGGTAAGTGCTATTACCCGAAATGTGAAATTCTGATTATTATTTTTTTTCAAACCGCCCTAGGGGGGGCCCCAGGGAGATCCTACTAATACAATTTTTTTTCTCTGTGTCTTAGTATGGCAAAGAGCTTTCAAAGTCGGGCCTATAGTTCTCTAGATCTGAAATTAGCTGTGAGTGCCGCTAACAGACTCGTTGCTTAGCGTCACTCGAAGAACTGCCGTGCTTCGTGATGGTATGTGGTATGAATATAAGGCGAACTATGGAGTTGTTAAAGTTACAGGAAATAATTTTAACTTGCTGACTGTACTCTTAATATACTTGCGTTATCTTGTTGAGTATCAGATTCTAAACTTAACCGGCGTAGCTGCTTCACCCCCCTCCCCGTTCGTGCGGGGTCCAGAAGTATTTTCGCCCCCTCCTTCCTTGTGGAATGTCAAATCGAAAAACTATGATAGCCGTTGCTAATAGACGTAAACAAAGCAAGAGTACATGCCATATTAGCCCCTTGGAGGTAGTCAACCTGGCAAACTACATTGTGGTGTGGGTTGCTCAGCATGTAAGGATATATCGAACAATCATGAATTCATGACCTAATAATTGATTGCACCCTTTTTTACATGCCTTACCTCACAGTATTTTTTTTTCTAGATTGTGATATGTACCAAATATTCAAGTACCTTAGTTGTTGTTTTTTTAATTATTGTCTTTTTTAATTATTTTCACTTTTTGCAATAATTTCTGAATTTTTCATTCATCTTTTTAATTATGCATAAAAGTTACTCCTCGACAATGGGGGCGGAGGGGCAATCTCCCCTCCCCGTGAACTGAATTATTTTATAAATAGAGTGTATTTTGTCTATAACAATTACAAAAATAGACACGATTTCTTGTCGTCTCTCTAGCAGATCCAAATTATTGCAAAGATTTTTACTCTACGACTATCCTGTAATATACATGTTCGGTGTTATTCATTTTCCTTGTCTTCATAAGTACAAATTAAAGATAGGCTTTCCGAGTTACTTAAGTGATTTTTAAAGTGATTAGAAATTAGTTTAAAATTTTGGGATTTCGCTCCCGTCAAGAAATTATCGATAGTCCACCATTGCTTCTCGGGAGGTCAATAGATGGACTATGCCAGTTTTGTACATATAGAACAGATTTCTCTTCTATGGAAAAAAGGGGAGTGGCTACTACGCAAAGAGCTAACAGCTTATTCCACACGTGACGTCACTGAAGTCTCCACGTATGTTAAGAATTAGAAGGCAGGTCAATATTAAGAACACTGAATGCTAACCTAAAAACGTTAGTCCACCATGTTAGTGTGCCCAATCAGAATTTACGTAAATATTAAAGGCTTGAGGAGAAAGTGATTAGCTAATTAATCCACGGAAGTAAGCAATCAACATGTTAATTTGCCGTGATTGAAAACTATTACACAGTAAATCTATCAAATTAACCATTGTTTGGTCACATCAAGATGGCGAACTGCTATTTTTATATTCACAATCATTTTTTTTCTTCTGTGGTAGGTTTTCTAATTCGAAAAGTCTTAGCGTGTGAGCCGTGTTCTATCCCCGTAGCCGCCATTTTTTATTTTATTCTAACAACCACAAAATAGCTTATTAACTTATATATAAAATATCATCAAATACTGATCGGAGGTGACAGAAGGACACAAGAGATAAAAAATTAACTACTTTAAACTGTACAATAAGTGCACTTTTTTTTTTCAAAACGGAAGAGTGAAATGAAAAAAAATAATAATGTAAAATTAAAAAAAAATGACAAAATGGAAAACGGTGGGGAGGGAGAGAGAAAGGACCCCAAAAGTTAAACTGTGTACACAAACACACCAGGACATCACCGATTACTAAAACAAAGCACACAAATTGAAGATTCTAGACTTGAAATTATTGCTGAGAGATAAAAACTGTCATTGGGAATGTGATGCGAGTTGTCACAGTGGGTGGCGATACTCTGATCTACCAAGACCCACAAAGTGCAGTGGCTTGTTCCCCCCACCACCTCCCCCCGCTTTGAGAGAGAGAGAGAGAAAAAAAAGTGTACGACACGCGGAGCTGGAACGAGTTAGCCGAATCGTTCGTTCTGTCTTCGAGATAAAACAACGTTGGATCCTGAGTGGGCGGAGGGGAAGGGGGACGGGAGGGGGAGAGGGTAGAGACAGAAAGGATGGATAACCTGTTTTTGTCTCTCCAGTAGAAATTGTTGCCGCTGCCGCTTAGAGTACCGCGCCCTCCGAAAAAAAAAGTATAGATGGGAGAGTATGTGTTATATGTATATATGTTGTGTGTGTGGTACTTTTTTATTCCTATAGTCAAACATTCTATCTGATTGCTCCCTTAACTTTAACATATACGGGACACGTTCGATAATTCTTTATCACGGTAACAGATACTTATGTCTTTACAGAACATACACAATTCAGACATGCTTGGGAAACCAAATAGATCTTTCCGTAACTGTTTAATTTTATAGAATATACACTGAAACGATCATCATGCTTTTTTTTTCTTTACAGGGGGAGAAAATTGTTATTTTTGACATTACTAATATAATGAAAAAAAAAAATGACTACTGTAATTGGATAAGGCATTTACCTAGCTTTCGAAAACGCGGTCTTCTTGTTACTCAGGGCCGCAATTAGTGGGAAGCAAAGAGGCCACGTGTCCCGGACTAGCATGCGCCAAATGAAGATTAAAAAAAAGGGGGGGCGTTGTTCGCTTTGGGATCCTTCAAAAGAGGTGCCTAAAACGAAGTTCTCTTCCTCGCTCGCAAAAATACAGGCTACGGCCCTGCTACTTTTAAACTGAAGTAATTCCCCTCACGATGCTGTATAAATACCGAGATTGGAGGTAGCCCCCTACGGAGGGTCGAACCTGGGACCTCTAGCATCAACAGCGTGACTGTTAACCATTCGATCAGCAAAAGCTTGACTATAATGCTATTACAGTAGAAAAGGGGACAGTCAGCAGTAGCGCCTATACAAATTGCTTCACTTTTTCTTTTTACTACAGACATCTTTGGCTCAGGCCGGCATATATCAGGGGAGGGAAAAATGAAATGCAACCCCGCAAGGACTTATTTATTTTGAAGCATGGTATGACTGAGAAAAAACGCTGAAGATGTCTCTGTGTGGATATCCGGCAGCTGGAGTTGAACCCAGCACATTTGGAAAGTACCACAAAGTGTCCTTGAAATAAAATACAATTATTATTTTGTTAAAACTCTTAACTGGCTTAGTTCCTGGTTACGACGTTATGATGCGGAGGATGTGTGTGGTGTCTCTCCAACAGCAGTGAAATACAAAATATTTGGAGCTCGTGTTTTGTTTCTTGCTAAATAGGGACTGAAATCTCACCGGATATCTTAACTACTTTATTGGAGTAGTTTGATAATATGATGTACGAGGGGCATCAAAATAGTTCTAAGCTTAACCAAGAGTGACCATGGATTAACGTGTAATTTATTTCTCTCAAAAGTCCCCATCACCCGTATTATAATGGACTCCTTCCAACAGTTTTGTTTGAGATTTGAAAAAAAAAAAAAAGTCGGGAGGGATAATTAAGATACGTACGGGATGAATCCAAAGCAATATTCATGAATACTAATCATGCAGGTAACGGCGGCGTGGCTCAGTGGTAGAGCGTTTGCTTAGCTTTCGGGCGTTCGTGCATTCAATCCCAGCGCCTGAGCATCCAGACAGAGGCTTATCCAGTTATTTTATCAGTCACACCAGTCAAATATCGGGAAGGTACCCTCATCGTAGACCCTGACCGACACCTTCCGGGTTAGTAATGTGAATAAAGGGTCGATAGTCTTCCTTTTTTTCTCGCATGTAACGAATTGTGGACAGACTACACAAAGAAATGTTACAGATTCATATATGCACAAAAAAAAAATTGCAACATTTTTTTTTACAATAATAATAATAAATGCACATATAACATTCGTAAGGAACTAGTTAGGAAAAAAGGCCAATGCTGGGATGGCACCTTCAAATTACGTCTGGGTAATTTCTTTTCCCACATCCCTCTCCCTTACCCTGTCCCGACCCAAGCCGTAGATGCCTAGAGGCTATAAATACAAATAAAAAATTCACGAATAGTAAGAGCTATAAAATAATTACATTTAGCAAGTCCTTTAAATCAGGAAATCTACGCTTATTTCTGTGTGTATGTACGTGTGACACGCCATTACGACAAAAAAAAAAAAAGTGAAGGAGATCCAGCAAATATTTTATGCAATTCATTTCTTCTGTTGTTTGCCTTTGGAAAGTTCAACAGCTCTTCTTTCGTTCCTACTGTTTTCTCAAGAACCCTCAAAGAGCTATTGAAGGAATTTGCTTCTCCATAAATATAATAGTCTTTGCAGCTTTTTTCTTAACTCCTCGGCATTTCGCTGTTCCATGGGAAAATCCGATTAATAATAATGACAGAAAAAAAAAGTGTCATATTAAAGCAACATTACATGTAGTATATACTTATATTGTCGTGATTACGTAGCAACGGTACAGTAGCAACTCCGTGATATTTAATCTCACATGCCATTTTTTTTTATCTTGATCTGATCATACTGTAATCGTATCCCCGGTAGATGACCGGTTACAATTGTCGTCTCGTAAATAAACGGGCATGGATTCAAGTCCCGATTACTACACTTTCAATTGTATTTGTACCATTTACGTAGCAGAACAGTATTTTATAAATAACATAATACTTAATGTTGATTCACAGTGCGCTGATCTGGTCACGGGAGATCTCAACGAGTAGCATTATGTTAAAACGAACATCTGCAGCAACAGGCTTATAAAATAACAGTGATGAATTGAATTACCTGGCTCTACCTTATACTTGGGACAAGCAGGGCCCGGTTTCAAGGTACTATCCCCGAATTCTTAGTCTGGTGTGGTTGCGGAAAATCCCTGTAAAATGCTGTCAGAAAGACCGGCCGTTGGATTCGAACCAAGGAGATGCGAAACGAACGTTATCCAAATGAACAACGCTGCTGGTTTGTACACAGTGAACGTAAGCCTACTGCTTTTAAAATCTTCATAAACAGAGCGTTGCTATTCCTGAATTTCGATAACGAATAGCGATATCGCCACGAAATTGGAAGAGGGTCATCGATATGGTACATTACGTATCGATAATCGTCGAAATCGTTCACGTAACAAAATTGTAAATCGAACAACGTTCATATCGTACAAAAGTTTGAAATCGTAGGCTGCTTATTTAGGAAAATATTTTTAATTTAATACTCACTAACGATATATCGATTTTACATTTACCTTGGAAACTCTAACAATAAGACTAGCTTAAAATGTAATTTAGAACAATTTTGTGAAAGTTATACTGGCTTCTTTTGATAGAACCGTTAATAAATATGTTTCATCTAACCTAACCTATAGCAAGCACAAAATTGTACCGGGTCAGGGAATCCGCCAGGATTTTCAGTTGGGGTGGGGGGGTGGGGTGTAAAGTCAAAATGGGGAGGGTGTAAAGTGGAGTTTTGCTCAGTTTCTATCGATTTTTGACTGCAATTTTTTTTTTTTAATTTCGGCATTATTATTGAGAATTTAGGGGCTGATTGCCCCACAGGGAAAGGTTCTGGGGGAATCACTGTATCGGGCATGGAACAGAAAAATCCATCCAAATCCACATCAGTTCTCTTCACAATCCGAATATCTTTAAATAGTCAAACTCGAGGACTATGAATTACATTTAAAAAAAAATATATACATTGAACTGTCGAAATTAAACTATAGAACTGTAGCATTATAGGCCTCATTCACACTTTCTAGTACTCCCACGAAAAAAAAAAAGTCCTGATTGATGAAAATTGTAATCTCTTGACTTTGTACAATCACCACAAAAGTACACATAGTATAACAAAGTGTAGGTGTTAT
>JAGDQP010055872.1:0-13051 GCA_022664845.1 Lepisma saccharinum
GATTTCAAATATGGTTTGAGTACTTCGTTAACTGCAAAAGGCTGAAATGCATAAAAGATAAGCATTCAAACCAGAATTCTCATGTATTTAAGGGCGCCTGCTTTCGAATCAGCATTGGGTAGGCGCACATATGTCATTCCTGTCGCAATTAACAACCTAAATTAGAATTATATTTTTTTTTATTATTAAGGCCTTTAGGCAACTTGGGCTCAGACCGAACCTTGATTAGAATCAAACACATTACTATTTCAAAACATGAAATTCAAATATTTCGAAGTAGTCTTACCAGCAGCCGTTGGATGTTTTTCGAAATTAAAGCAAATTTTCAATCCAGTATTACTCGATGTTTGAAATGCAAATATTCCAGTTATCTTCGTAGCACTAATTTTAGACCGTGGCTCTAAAATGAAGAAATCAAATTACTAGCCAATGCTCCATTACGATACAGTGTGAAGTGTTCTTAATAAAGAATACGTACTTGTGTGCGGAAGCAAACTACAATAGCTACACTATAGTGTTATGTATCTGCGATAACGTTTATTATATATGAAGAGGGAGAAAATCCCTGAGAAAAAACATATTGTAAGTGCTTTTGAGTGTATCTCCGATTACTTGCTCGACAGACTCATCAAGAAACGTTAAAACTTCATTATTTTGCTTTGACAATTTCACTAACTATTGCCATCCCTTGTAGGCATAAGAAACATATACAGACAAGGAGAAACATAAATAAATCCTCTGTCTACCAGGGATTATTATCATTTTCAAATTTCTGTTCACAAATTATTTTCACTATCAAGTCGGCTCGGCATGACACTCGATGACTGTTGTACTTCAAGTTTGTAGATGAAGCCTTCAGTATGACAGGAAAGGTGTGTTAAAAGCTTAGTTGTATCAATTTCAGTTTCTCATAATAGTGGAAGGATTTGGTGGTAAAGGGAGATAATTCCAAAATTCACAATTTGAATTTTATTTATAACTTTAGGAATCTAAGGCTCAAGTCGGGATAGGGAGGGGAAAGAATTCGGGAAGGTGTCGGCCAGGGCCCATGTCGAAATTGCCATCCCGCCATAGATGCCTGGTGTGACTGAGGAAAACCACTGGAAAGCCCTCAGTTAGGATGGTCCGCCGCTAAGATGGAACCCACGACCTCCCGAATCCTACGCCAACGGTTGTGCCGCCGTGTTTGTTTCTCAAGTGCAAAGAATGCTAATTAGATGATAGATGAATTACGTGTTAGATTAATAACTTGCCCATGATAGCCCGACGCCACTTCAGCTTTTACAAAAAGTACTCACTTTGCTTCGCTGGGGGCAAACCTCACTTTGCTTCAAACCTTTATCGTAACAAAACTTCCTAAGGTAATGCTCCCCATGTTGGTTATCTGCCCTCCAGGGCGCTTCGGCCCCGTTAGTGAGGTTTGCTCCATTTAATGTAACCTACTCGTGATGGCACGCCTTCGTACCAAATTTCGTTTCTCTACTTTCAGTGGTTTGCAAAATGGGATTTGGCGCGGCCTTTTTGGCACGAAGATGGCGACTTTTTTTTAACGTTGTCTTATATTATTGACCTACTCGTGATGGTACACCTTCATGTAAAATTTTATGGCTCGGTGTGCAAAGTGGGTTTTTGGACGGCCATTTTGAATACAACATGCCGACTTTTCCAAAATGTAATATTATCGTAAACTACTCTTGATAATACACCTTTATGCCTAATTTCGTATCTCTAACTCAAACGGCGTAAAAAATGAAATTTTGCGGCCCGTCGTTTTGTATCCAAGATGGTGACTTTTCCAAAATGTTGTAATATTTTCCTAAACTACTCGTCATAATACACCTTCATGAAAAAAAAATCGTTTCTCTAGCTCAAACAGTGTGGAAAATGGATTTTTAGGTCTACTATTTTGGTTCCAAGATGGCGTCTTTGGATATATTGTGTAATATTTTAATAACCTACTGGTGATATTGTATCTTCATACCAAATTTGATGCTTCTAGCTGCAGCCGTTTAGACTGTGTATTCAATACAACAATGGGTTTGGCGGCCATTTTGGATCCAAGATGGTGACTTTTTCAAAATGTCGAATTTTTTAATAGTACGAATTTTTAACTTCCCTTTTTTTTAAAGAAGAGTATATTTTAAACAAGTTTTGTATTATTCATTTTTCGACTTATTCAGGTATTCAGCACCCAAATCCTAACGTGTTCTGCAACCAGTCAAACGCAACATCGTTGCAGTAGTATTCATTTTAGGATAAAGAATTTCTTACATAAAAAATAAATATGATTTTAAAATATAGAAATATATGAAAGTAACAATGGAACCCTGCCACCCTACTCATATCGCTGTGCAAAATTTCATCATTGTATTACGTCGGGAAATGAGTTAAATTAACATTGAAAGATTTGAGGACACCACGGACCATTGTGAACTAAAGAAAAGAATGTAAAAAAGGAAAAACATCTTGACAGAAATTAACACATTTATCGATGAAAATATTGTAGTTTTAAATAGTGATTTCAGCAAAAGAACTCGTTTAGAAGAAAAAAAATCATAATTATGTAATGTTTGTAAATATGCAATTTTACATTAATTTAAAACCCAATGTTTATACCTCGTATGATTCCTGAAACTTTCCAAGACAATTAAGGAATGTGCCAAGGAACAATTGAGAACTTTCTTTACCTGGGAGTTAGAGCAGTGTGAACTTCGGATTAGATTTGCACATTGAGTGTTAAATCGAGATTGACTTCCAATAGTAGCACATACATTTTAGTCTCAATTTAGTACAAGTATAGCACTGAATTAAGCACAAAACATTGTGCAGGCTCAGCAAATTCTCTGCTGACATTTTTAATATTTTTTCTCAGAGCACACTGCAAACTTTGTAATTTATTTCAACAATGGCAAAACTTTGTTCGCTTTGTGCTAAGGCGTCTTTGCATCTCAAGTTTCGAGTTTCGTTCACTGTAAGTTTGTACAACTTAGGTTTACACAACTGTAGTTACATGTTAATTCGAAATGGTGAAGTCGAGGTCATTCTCAAAAACTGATCTATTTGATATGGAACTACGCACGGCTTTATGATGTTGGGACTAGAAAGCCGAAAGATTCTTTGGAGTGGAATATGAGGAACAAAGACATAACAGAACGCTACCAGAACGGTCTAATAAGAACAAAACAGTGATTCTCGAAACATTTGATCTTATGTTGCTATTTAACAGTTATTGATAGACGAAATCAGTTAGAATAAAGGGCATCTAAATGGTTCCTAATGTGCTCGTCTTTCAATTGGGAAAGGCAGGTAACGGTCCTGTCATGTGCGAATTGAAATATGTGCGCACTGCGCAGCTAATATCATATTAGTAAAATTTCGTATTAGATCGATCATTGTATTTAAATTTCAAGGAAATTTCCAGAAGAGGTAAAAACATTCAGGTTAAAGGAAAAGTCGTATCCATAGTTCAGTTCTCAGCAAGTAAATTGCCTACTTTTTAATACAGATTTTATTTTGCCACATACCCCAGTAGCACACAAACGTTTAAAATACGTGGATTAAACGTTAGTACCGAAACGTTATATTAACGTTGTAAATGTACTGAAATGTCCATCTGTTCAGTGGTTTATCCGACGTTGAATAATGGTTGAGAAGAAACGATGAAGAAACGGGTTTAGTTGGCCAAAACAGAGCGTTAATGCTGTCTATTGGTATACACACATTTAGTTTCATTTTATCCGCTGTTTTATCACGATATGCGGTATTAATTTTCCGACAGTAAATAATCCGAGTGACTACTGTGGGTTTCGAACATAGGAACGTTCTGCATTTCTCGTTGGTAGCTCGACGCATTGACTACTTATCCAAGAATCAACCTTGAGAATCCACTATTCTTTTACTGTATCGTTGAAATTAAATATTCGTTGAAATATATTTTAAAATTCAACCTGTTTTCAGCATACAAATGAAAACATGAACAATATAGTTAATTTCATTCTACTTACTTTTGTATAAAGTTTAAGGAATTACATGTGTTTAGAAATACACATTTGAAACGAAACCTAGAACATAGCATGAATGATAGTTGAAATTACGTCATATTAACGTCGTATCAACGAAATTCTATCTTCGTTGAAATATAGTTTAAAATTCAATCTATTTTCAACGTGCGCATGCGAACACCAAAATTAGTTTGTCATTCAATTAGTTGTTAATTATATTTTTTGACATAACATTAGTAAGAAATGCATTAAACAATAGCTATAATACCATAGTTGAAAATAACATGTTGAATACACGTTGTATTAACGCAATGATGTATTTGTTTAAATACAATTTAAAAATATATGTATTTTTTCAACTGATAACGGTTAATCAACGAAATTAACCTAAAATCAACGTTGAAAACACGTATGCGTGCTACTGGGGTAGTCTCCCAGTAAGCCAGGCGACGTCGGTCCGAAGGCGGCATTTGTTGGGCGGAAGTCGGGGAAAGTCGGGTCGACGGGCAGGAAGATGCCCGGTTTAGGAAACTCCCGACACGAAGCCGACGTCAGGGAACTGGGCGGAGTTTCGCTCCTATGTGGGCACGTTGGGAGACCGACGTCGGCTCTGAAAATACCACTCATAGGTCGGCGACGAGCTTCCTCCAAGTATTTCCCGACTATTAATCGTGGCCCCGACGACAGCCCGACCTAAATCCCAGTCTTCGTCGGCATTTGGCTTGCTGGGCTTGTTCAATATTCGGATCTTTCTCCTTTATTGAGTCGTTAAGTTTACTTAAGTTCCATTAAGTACCCTTCATCGATGATTGGGGACGAATGATCTTAATCTTCTTGCTTACATGTTTTGCTTTCCATCATAATAATGCACCTGATCTATGTTTAGTTCACATAATTCCACAATCAACTCCGCTTCGGAGACATGAATTACAAAAGCAATATTTTGTAATTATTATGCAAATATAAGTAAAAAAATATTTTTGCAAATGTTTTTAGTTTGTGACATTCATTATCGAGTAAATATTAAAAGGATAGAGAATATATTTAAAGAAATGTTATTTAAGTAGAATATCACAGGTGTATTGATATTATTAATCAACTTACAATCTATATCTTCGTTGTTTACGTAGTAATTAATTTATTATTTATGAACTTTCTTGCTTGTAATACTTCCTCTATGTAAGGTACTTTAACAGCTTGCTATATTTTCTAGGTTTGATGCACTATAAAGGCTGAATCCAGACCATCGTATCGTTCTTTGTATACCACCGATACTTTTCCATTACATGTGATTACTTCTCAGGCAATTATTTCAGTCCATACCTTCTTTACACAATAAGTTGAATTATCCATTGCCCACCAACCACACTGATTACATATATTACAGATAAGGATTATTATTGAATATTCTCTAGTCATAGAACAAATATCTAAACTAAAACAGAGTAACAGAGTAAACTACGGCACTATTTGTTATATTTCAATTGTTCCTCTTCTATATATGTTTCCATTCTTTTAATGATGTTGCTACACAGATCGACAAAATCAAGAATAGTCAACGGCAAGAATTAAAGAAAATCAACTGTAAATTAAGATTTTTAAATGTATGAACCTGTCTTTTGTTCAGGAACAAACTTCCAAGTCGCATTGCTTCACAAATCACAACCCATTGATCACCAAAATTTGCAACACTGTTTATGCCTCAATACATAACTAGTTAACAGTTAGCTTCTTGGGAAAAAATCGAGAAAAAAAATAAATGATCATCTAAGATTAGCAGACACCACAGTTCATATATTCGTAGGGAAACGTTTCTAATAGTTAAACAGATTACTTATATGTTTCTGGGTCACTGTTTACAGTAGTTATATTCCAATTATTGAAGAAGACGCCGGGAGTCTACCAATTCATTTTTTTTTTTCTCGAAATCTTAGCATGAATAATGTATACTTACGTACTGATGAGTTTAGATCTAAAGAAAAGTCATCTAAATTTTTTTAAAGAATATTTAAAAAAAGACGCAAATATTTCGCTGCACTGAGCCAGGCCCATGTAAGAGTCATTTCATTAAACAGACCTTAGATCTTTACATTAATGGTACCACAGACTAATTAGCAGACTTTGTATTTTTTTCGAATATGTGAGACTGATAAAAATAGCACATTTGTACACAATTCTTAAGTCAGTAGAAGTTTGATCATATGCAATAAATCAATCCACAACAAAGTAAAGACCGTTACAGAAAAGGTTTGCAATCCTCGTCCAGGAATTATAAGTAAGTAATTAACAATATGCGAAATAATTTGAACAACCATAAAATACTTTCTAATAAACGAGGATTGGAAAATATAAAAGATCCGTTTTTAAGAAATTAAAGAAAACTGTTTCGTATTTCTATATTATGTAGGATACGTAGCGTGATTCTGAAGCACCTATGTAGTCTAACTAGTAGGAATAAGTGAGACACATACAGCTTTGAGGTGGGTTTTGGAACTGGTTCATACACGATATATTTAACAAAATCTCAATTCTGATCATTTTCGCACTGAGCTAAGACTCATACGCTTTGCAAAAACTTAAATGTTAAATTATCATAATGTTCCCGAACATCGAGAAGAACTTTGTACAAACAAGTTCGACTAATAACAAACAGTGGTGTCTTGTTGCTGGTTACGAAGTTCTGATGTTCATTTTCCCCTTCTTTTAACAATCTTAAGCCAAGTTCCATCCTTGCCACTAAGGAAAAAGTTCTTAGGATCGAATTGAAATGGAATGCGTGTTCTTTCACATGTTAGAACCTCGTAGGCGGAGAGAATAGCAACCAGGCACACTTTCGACTGCATCATAGCAAAACGATTGCCTGTAACGAACAAAAAGTATTCATTATGAAAAATGATAATAACTCAAATTTAATGCTGTCACACAAATGTAAATGATAAGTAACTAAGTTTAGTAGAAGTATGAATTACGCAAATATGTAAAGAATGAGTTCTAATGAAATTTTACTCCTGAAACATCCTGAAAATAAAATGTGTTGCTTGGAGGAAGTTATGGTAGCTACATTTAAAGAACAAGCCCAGTAAATGAAAAGTAAAGTAATCTGTTCACTGTGTATATTATTGTTTGTTCTCGTCATTATAGTGTAGCCTTCACTTCTTCGACAATCACTTTGTCGACAGGCACGTTTCGTCGACAACTCACTTTGTCGACAAGTACATTTCGTCGACAGCTCATTTTTGGCGACAAAGTGGCTTGTCGACAAAATGATTATCTAGGAAACGAACCGAACCCTGTAGGGTTTCCAGACGTCTCTTATATAAGAGATAACCAGCCGCCTATGTTCCGGTCCTATCACGAGGAAGTTTGTCGGAACACTTATTAGTCCCGTATTTCAATGATTGATTAATTGCTATTTTGAGAAAAATATCTTGCTTTCTATAAGAGACAAAATAAAATGAGACAAGATACCATACTGAAAACAACCATCACAAAAATAGTGAAGAAAAAGTTCCTATTTCCTACAATTAAAACGTCTCCTACATTACCCTGTAAACTACATTTAGGGTTAAGAAATCTTAATTCTCTAAAGGTGCTATTACACTGTCGAGTTTGCTGATCAGCTTCCTCGACGAGCAAGCTCAACAATGTAATAGCGCTATATACTGATGGGCTTGCTCGCCGAGGAAACTAATCACCAAGCTCGATAGCGTAATAGCAAACAATCCGTCAAGATTGCTCAAAAGCAGGCTCGTCGAGCAAACTGTTGAGCAAGCTGAACAGCAAGCTCGATAGTGTAGTAGCGCCTTAAGTTAAATTATGAACTAATTAGAAAGAAACAATGCGATTACCAAATAAATCAGGTACTGAAAAAATGAAGTAGCCTACACTTGAGAGCTGTATACATATTAAGGCAACATATAAAATGACGTGCCTTGTGTTTCTAGTATTTATGTAGCTTGCTGAGTATTTTAAACTCGTTATTTTTTTCTATAGAAAGCGTGCTTGGTAATATAGTAGTGGAACATGACTTGCGAAGGCTAAGAATCTAACCTAACCATATTGGGTTAGCCCGCTAATATAATTTTTTTGCATTCGTAATCCGTCAAAGTGTGGCCAAAGCTCGAGCAGCGCAGCAATGCCTGTGTGAGCTGCTGGATCACAAGGGCCCACAGTTAGTCTAACGTGTTGGTTCATACCTTGGAGAACTCTGGTTCGTTGGACTTTAGTCTGTAACATATCTGTAAAAAGTCCACTTGGGTTTGAGGATCATATAATTATGCATGTGTTCCTGTATTACCCTTGTTCTGAATGCCTTTATGCTACAGGAATGCTCGTGAAAATTGATCAGTTTTTGGATAATTGATTATTCTGCCTTTGACATCTTAATTTTCATGTTGAGCTTATTCCAAAGCGTATGTTTGACAGTAGGTTTTAGTTCCTGCGATCGTTTAAGTTGGATGTATTAATACAACATGACACTAAAGCTGTCTGTTGGCATTATTCCACTTCCGTTACACCCATGGAACTTTAAACCTTGCAAGTTCAATCAAATTCCTAGTCTTAGTACCCGTCTTTCAGACATCGACAATCGTATCCCGTTGAAAATCGGTTAAAAACTTTCTCTTTTCATCTTCGCTCGTACTGGACACAGAGTGAGAGCTCAAAATGACTCAGAGAGTGAGTCCATGATCACAGACGCCAATTACTGATGACTTCGTATCACAGAGACGGCGGAGTTACTGTCTAATAAGGCGAACATTCAATACATATTATTATTATTATTATTATTATTATTATTATTAGTAGTAGTAGTAGTAGTAGTAGTAGTAGTAGTAGAAGAAGAAGAAGAAGAAGAAGAAGAAGAAGAAGAAAGATATGCAAAAGAAACCAGTTATTTACTTACCGATGCACATTCTGGGACCCTCACCAAAAGGTAGATAAATACAAGCAGGACGTTTTTTCTTATTTTCCTCACTGAACCTTTCTGGATCAAACTTTTCTGGATCGGGATAATACTTTGGATCATGATGGAGTCCATAGATAGGAATTTCCACTACCCTACCGACCTCCAGAGTTAATTTTGTGCCGGGAAGTGTATAAGGCTTTGTGCACTCACGATCTGTAACGGCCAGTGGTGGGTATTTTCTAAGTGTCTCTGAAAAGAAAGTTTTAACAATAATAAATGGATTTATTCTATTCTTACAAGGTCAACCTTCTAAGGTTATAGATCATTAGGTGTTTATTTCTAATAATTGTTATGGCTAATTCGAACCCATTTGTTTGGATTTCAATAATGCTATTAAAGCAAACATTGAAAATCTCGGTCTCAAGTTTGCTTTGTATAATATGTAGTCAGCAACGTACATGCATGTGATTTTAATTATTTAAACATAGAATTTGTGCTCTTCTGGTAAAGGTCTATGCCTAAAGATCGGTGTGGGGAACAAGCAAGGGAGAAAAGGAAACTGGAAAAGAATCAAAACTAAGAAAGACTGCGACGAGATTTTTCTTGTCTGGGCAAACCAGGCGAATATCAAGCTAGAACCCAAAATGGAGGCTAGGAATGCCACCACGTCTCCCACACACTACCAATAAAAGTTAGGGACAAGGAAATCTCAAAGCCAAGATGGTCTGCAGTCCAGAAAATATAAAGCTATAACGTTTCTTTTAGCCTACTACAGTGTAAAAAATGAAACGCACACACGTTTCCTAATGACCACAGAGATTATGGTACATTCCAGCGTAACGGGCGCAACATTCGCGCAGCACTTTTACACATTTATGTATGTCTTTTATAAAGTTAATGTTACATTTCAAAGTTAAAACTTTACTCAAATATAGGCAATGAATTGATTTGAATTACGTGAAAAAAAAATGATTGAATCTGGAATAGTTTACAAATTACAAAGTTTTAAATTTTCGTAACGGACGTAACACGGACTGGACATGCGTTTTTCAGTCCTTAGGGAAAATTGTAATTCCTCTGAAAGTAATAATGTTTTAAGCCCTAAATTTTTTATTGAGGATGGGCAATATATGTACTTCTTTAGTACTGCAAATTTTTCGAATTACTCAATAAGTTTCTGCGTGGCAACTTTTTTAAGCCCGTAACGGACGCAACATTTTTGTCGAGATGCACATAGCAAGTGAATTTCGCTTGTGAAACATAAGATAAAAAATTTAAATATTAAAAGAAAAGTGAAATTAACAGGAGTTAATAACACTAATTTCCAGAGAAACTTAGAGCACTTCTACAGAGTGTCCCTAAAATAATAGTGCAAACTTCGGGAGGTGATTATTCACTTCAAAACAAGAAAAAAAATGAATAAATTTCGAGACATGCGTAAGTGTGGAGTTACAGGCGCTCAAAATTTCGGTGACATCGTCACAAATGATGTCATATCTCGACACAGACGTAAGCAGTATGGGCCTAGGAGATCACATTACTCAGAATAACATAACTCCTCTTAGATCCAGAGGGCGGTTTACGACTGGTGACTATGTGCATCACTGTTTCATCCTCATCAAAAATTGATCGTTGGGTTTGACTATGTTAAGTTGTGTTTTAGCAATGAATGTATTGCACCTCGTTTTAGTGTTATCTTGACAATTCCTCAAATACATCAAGTAAACTCACTTCTGAAACCTTTCCTATTGCCGTTGTTTTATTGGCAATTCGGTGATCTCTTCAGATGAGGTATCCCGAGTAAATTGATCAACAAACCGTAAGTTGTATTTAACATCTGCTACTTACATTCACATAACACTAACTTGGGACTCCGGCACACAAATATGCAGTAATGAATGCTATATGTGATGCCATAGCCTTTGACGGGACTCCAATACATTTTGTAAAATGATAGCAGCAATATTCTGATCTGCATCATTGGATAAAAGTATGTAGTTAGAGAGCAGCAAACATTGGTTTTTCTACTCTAATATTTATTTAATACGTAATTTATTCTTTCTTGAAAATACTAAACGTTTCTACAATATTCATTTTAGTCATCGCATATTTGAGGCGATGAAAGGAAAAGTGGTGAAAGTCAAATTGAGAAACAAAAGGTTTTAGTAAAAATACTCTAATGAAATCTACAATGTACTCCTAGTAAGTGCTGCTATCTATTCGGTTAGCAACAGAGTTACGACTTGCAAGATTTTTCCATCAAATAGATTTGAATATTGAGAGTACAGGTGTGATTTTAACTCAATATTAAAAAAGTGACTTACACCACTTTTCCTTTCACTGCTACATTTCTTGCAGTCTTTTGACACTGTTATGTACTGTAGGATTCAAGGGCTTTGTCAGGAAGTTAAACCATAACCATAAAATTATTTAATTTTCTCCATTATTTCTTCCTTCTTAAGCAATTGAAGCCTCTTTATTGGTGAAGAGAATCTGTGCAATTTTCTTGGTGATTTTGGTGAGTCTTCTTTACACTATTAACAAATAATTGTGGTGTAAAAATGTCGAACGTGATGAACTACAAGAATTCCTTCACCTTTAGATCCGATGCATTTTCTTCTTTTCTCGTATATGCATATGTGTGCCTTCCTGCAACCAGATTTCGTCTGTAGTCTCTGGCACTTTTCTTCATTGCTGCTTTTCTTCTTTTCATTTGTTTGCAATCTATGCTCTTTTTCTTCATGGTGCTTAATTTGCCGTTTTCCAATGTTTCCACATAAAAACAGAGTATGACTATGTTACCCCTGAGCGAGTCAAAAATACGCTTTTTTGTGATAATGTGGAATAATGTCAATTATAACATCCATTATTTGAAGATACACATTGATGACTCTTCTCAGCATCCTAGAATAAAGCAGATTGATACAGAACTACTTACATTTATAGTTCATGCTTAAAATTAGTTTCCCGAAGACCTGAATAAAGTAATATAATAACATGAAACTCTGATTTATGTTTGCAGATTGGCCTCATTTCACCGTTTAGTAATGTCATTATGGTTGGTAATCTTTGCATACATTTGTTCTAACGCAAAAACGAATGTTCCATACAAACAAGGACAATTTATGGTAATGCACGTCGATGACAATCTGTGAGAGTTTCTTTGTGAAAGTAACTACAACTTTCAATGAACGTGTCGTTGTTACGTGGTCTATACTGTATATAGGCTACGGTGTTACGTCCGTTACGCTTTATTCTCAGTTGTTATCTTACTTTCCTATGGTTTGGCTCCATAAAGTTATTACACTTCACAACCATTAGAAGTTAACCAACTATTGTAGAAAAGTAGCCACGAGTTTAGAAGCAGCACTAATTTTTTGGTAATTTCGTAACGGACGTAACAAGGTAAATCACCTCCAAAATATTCATTGAAATATGTATATGTTCAGAATACTTTGAATTTATCTGCCTCCTGAACTATTTGTTAGATACTTACATTTAGTATACCAAATTCTTTCAAAACCTTGCGCTGGTGGTGGTGTCCAGCGTAAATCCGAGATATGTTAAACAAACAACATGGTTGCCGCATCAAGTAACTCAGGGCTGAAAACAACATGATTCTGGGATATTAGATACTTGTGCGTGCGAAACACGACATCACTTAAAATAAGTTTCATTTTGCCGTAACAATGTCCACTTTTCGCTGGAATGCACCTTATATAAAAATGACATTTCGATGTTACTTCGATGTACTTCGTATGAAAGACATTAACCATATTGTGAGCTTATCAGGAGACTGTAAATACATTCTAGCGTTTTAGTTGAAAAATGCACTGTCACGTTCACTTAATGTATTTAATTACGTGAACTAGCATTTGGAAAACATTCTTAACGGATTTCAACGAAGCAATTTAAAAAAAAAAAACTATTAACGAATTCTTCTGTAGGGAAAGTACATTCAATGCTTATAAATGTGACATAAATACAATAGCTGAATACGATGTTTCTCAAAATACAGGAAAATAGCGAATGTTTTCTTTCCTCGAGTTCAATTGGCCAATCATTGTAAATATTGGGAGTAATCATACCTTACGGTTTTTCCTTATCAAGTAAAATTTCCCCACGAAATGTGGTTCAGCCGACA